>DWNH01000387.1:0-15657 GCA_018249895.1 Tiana niger
CAATAATATTATAAAAAATATATCCACATATTCGAGTACAAAGTAAAAGACACGGAAAATGTCTTTTTTTGCGGAAAATTACTCGTTATATGGTATCATACTCAATATTTTACGCTCTTTTGATTTGTATTATTAGCGCATGTATGTATTCGCTAAAATTGTGCTAAAAATATACGTTTTTTGGTTTCTAATATTTGTCGGAGTTCACTAAATACGAGACGACCATTTTAGTCCTCAGCTAGCTTAATTCAATTCACTTTAAATTTGAGAGGTTAGGGTAAATGCGCGTATTCTGGGTTCGCAACATATTATAAATATCTAAAAAGAATTGTCAAACGATATCAATAAAAGTACCGTGACATAACACTCCTCAAAACCTAGGTCAAAACTGATGAGAAAGATGAATGTTATTCAAACTAAACGAATACTTGTGAAAAAATTGAAAACATACTTTTATTTCTCGAGCGTTGAAAGAGCGAAAGGTTACTAGTCAGTAAATTAAATTTTCTTGTAACAGCTTTGAGGTTACAAAGGTTTTTTTATATGCTTATTCTCTCAGACTAAATTCTTTTCCTTAAACGTTGATTGAACAAAATTGTAACTTAAAATAACTAACTGAATTATTACGATTATTTGTGATAATTCAGTTATTATTTAACACATAACAATAAGTAAATTGTTTTGAGTATTTTTTTATTTAATGTATTGGTAAGTAACGTAACGACAACATCCGATATCAACTTTAAATGAAAATTTAGAAAAATCGGAGCGTAAAGGGCAACAAAAATATTTTTTAAGGCGTATAAGATTTTTGGAACTATTGACCAAGCATTTAAACACAATATACATTGATCGCAGTATTTAAGGAACATTTCTTACGTGTCGAAATTCTACCTCTTAGTTAAAACAAAGTTATATTAAAATTTGTTTCATTATGTTGCTTTTTTGTTTGTACTGGACGTATACTGAAGTCCAAGGTAAATATGTATTTACGATATCAGAATAAAAGTATAATTTAAAATCTTGTCTATTCTTTTGAATTTAAGCACAATTGTATAAAGAACATTCATACGTATTAAGTACCCATTCGTTTGCAAATAATTAATAGTTTACACAGAGGTTGAAATACAAAATTTCATGTGGCAATATTCCTTTTAATAATTTTACTTACCCCTTGAATAACTACAGCACTATTCCTACTAAAGATCTATTACTCTAAAGCAGTAAAATATTTTCAATTCAACTGCTTCAAAGCTCCGAACTCGGAACTAATATAATCTTCGGAGTTGCTCGTTAGTTAGACTACAGATGTCAGAATACAAAACCATAGAGAATAGTATCGAACTTTGACACAATTGTCTATGCGAAGAAGCAGTCTCCCTTCTTTTCTTTTTAAATAAAAACGTCAAGTGGAATCGTTATTTCCGATAAAATTCCCGGGAGCTTTGTAGCATTCCGACGACGAAACAAAGACCTACGTCGCACTAATTGGGTCCTAAATCTGCAGTCGTCTTGCTTTTAAGTGTCTGTTTTGATTTCAACTAGCGTATAAATTGATTAAATTGAATGTAAGGAACGAGAGAATAGCAGAGAAACGTACATTTGTTTCATCTACATTTTGCTTTAGAAAACATAATAATGCTAGACTATGAAGTACTAAATAGATGTATTTTGAGAACTTATCGTAATTTAAATTTTCTACGTTGTTAATTTCCTTGGTATAATTTATGGGATGTTTGTAAAAGTATAGACTAATCATCTGCGCTTCTTATTAGTCTGTAATTAATCAAGCCGCTGTAGTCTTTGGCGTCTCTTAATAATAAACTTACTGTAATACAAAATCGAGCTGTGTTAAATGATGTTAAATACAATGATTAAAAAAAACCGCACTTCTGTGTTTAGTAAAAATGCTATGTAATGAGTGAAAAATTTATAAATGCAATAGAAATACGAAATAAAAATTACTAATCGATGTATAGAAATTAAAAGAAAAATATAATAAACTTAAAGTTTTTGTGATACCCAAATTAAAATAAGACGAAATATGATATTAATTAAATTATTGTAAATAAAATATTAATTATTATGATATTAATTAATGAAAGTGGCCTATTCTGTCGGGGAATTTTTTAATGCCAAAATTAAAATTTATAAGAGTGTTACAAAATTTTTTTCGCCGGCTTTTTTTCTTCCACTGTACATTGCACTAAAGCCGAAGCACAAATAAAATTTAAAAAAATAAATTAATAAATAAAAATAAAGATATTTATAAACTATGTATGTATTTGCAATTATACAATCTACTAACACTAGTCAGAATCAATCGTTTTCCGAATGTTTGTCTGTTTACATTTGTTTTTGTTTTGGATAAGCTCCGAAGCCGTTGACTGAATATTTATAAAATTTACTATATAGGTATTGTTTGGTTTTATTACCTCAGATAGTTTTAGCTATTAGCGTACAAGCCTATCGGTGTCCTTTTAGACGTGAGACCCAATAATTTCTTTAAAAATAAAAACGCCAGGGAAGTCGCCAGCACTCCCAGTCGCAAATAAATCTGGTTATTAGTGTTACTAATTTAATCAGTTATATTATTAAATTTATGAAGAAATTTAGTTCCCTAAACTCTGCCGAAATATTCTTAGAAATAGAGAATACTCGCATTCGTATTATCTTTGACCTTTTACACCCTTTAGGTACCCTTTAGCTGTTTAGCGGTGTGTAAATTAGAGGAAGTTTGTGTCTAACTGACTATTATTCTAAGTAGGCTCCTAACATTATATAGAAGTAGAACCAGTTTTTACACGTTATTCCATTTGCGTGACCAACAACCATTATCTCCCCCCGTTTATCACGAAACCATCGACAAATAAGTATTTACTATTGGTTATAAAAATCTCTCAAGTTTACACAATCTTTAATAATAACTGTGACTTAAATTTTTTTTTACTTTAGATATAAAAAAAAAACAATTTTCAGAATAATAAATTATATATCATAAAATATTATATTAATATTAATATATACATAAATAAATATTATTTTGACATGTGGTAGGCCGCCGCCAACATCAGATCAACTCACTAAAACCTCAATACTCGAGTAAGTCGATACCCGATGGAAGTGAGTTGAATTGGAAATGGCAACATTAGTAAGATGAATGAGTTCTGAAAGATAGGGTACATATGTATATGATGGAAAAAAATAAATAAAAACTTGGCTTCAAAATTTATTTCAACTTTAAAAGAATGACACTATTTTATCACTTTCCTTAAAACAATTTCATTGCTTACTGTTAACTTCAGTTCAAATATAAATATTTACAGTAATGGATAATTTAGTTACGATAAAGTAATGACGTCAACCAGTCTGGTCGGGGTTGATGTGGCTTATAGTCAGGCGGGCTCAAAGCCAGCGGCGATGGCGCGTCAGCGAGGGCCACAGAAGAAGAAGTCTCAGTCACAGCAACACTGGTTTTCCCTTTCATTATAGATCTCAACTCCTCGTTCTCCACAGCCCTTGTCCGTTGTAAACTTTCTCTGGTCTCCTTCATTTTTGAAAGTTGCTCTCTTAAACATCTATATTCTTCTAAAAATTTTTCTAATTGTGACGCTCGGAAGTCATAATCTTCGAACGGCTGACCAGTCCGTGAATAGTCTCGAAGTCCAGAAAGGTCCAGCAGCGGAGTAGCGGACGGAACTGAATTTTGCTCCCTAGATGGCGACGCTGGAAGGCTTGGGTTTCGACGAATTCGGTTACCGCCTACGGAAAGATCTAAAAAACTATTCGATCGACGCCCACTTGGTTTTTGTCGAGCTTTTTCGTAATTTCTATCGAAATAAGTAATGGAATCTCCACCAGAACTGTTCCTTCGGCTACTTAAAAGAGGACTACGACTGTCGCCATCTTTTCTCCGAGGGATTGTGTAAAAGTAATATGGGTCGTGCTTTAGGTCACTGCGTAAATATGAACTTGTTCCTAAAGAACTCATTTCTATGAGGTCTGGATAATTCTTTTCACTGTCGCTACCAGAGAGATCATTGTCAAGCCGCTCACGTGTTCTCGGCCGAGGACAAGTGCGAGTGTTGTTATTATAGCGATTATTATCTGGTAAAATCTCTACGTGACCGCTTAATATACCTGCAGATTTGGAGCTCTGTATAGATTCTGATGCGTCATTTCTGTAACAAAACGAAAAAAAACATTCATAAAATACTATAACGGTTCCCATTCTAAAAATATAATCTCAACGACCGTAATTTAAACAAATACAGGAATATTAAAATGTTTGCTTGTTTTCCGTTCTTTGATGTTAGTATAAAGGTTAATTAGGAAACATAGTGTTTATTCATGATCGCTCGTAACACGTGTAGAGTATGACAACGCCGCAGTCTCTTGATAAGGCGTGCAAATGAGCGTTATGTCACGGAAAGCCATATGAATATACGTCGAGCCTCATGCGTAACAGGGTAAAAATACTTGACACATTACCGAGCGAAACTGTTACGCCGAGCTTATGTGTGTGTCCTTTAGCTTTGAAAGGAATTTATTTGGTAGAAAATATCTCCACATGATTTTAATTTACGTTCCCTTTTTACGTTTTTACCATGCAAATATTAAAGAATCTACACATGTATATATTTATTCACTATTAGATTGGAACTGAGTAATGATTAAAGCATAAATAAACATTAACGAGTATTATAGACATGTAGTTTTATATACATAGAAAGCTGATGTAGTGTTCAAACGCAAATTTACAAAAAAAAAATACTTTGCTGATTGCGATTTTGTAATACTCATGTGAAAAATCTCTTTTCATTAAAAATTAATCCCTATCATAAATATTAGTCTTAATTATTCTAAACATCCTTTAAAAACTGACTATCTAAAATATCAATTTAGATTGCTTGAATTTTGAATTGGATTTGCTTTAGTCCACTTTTTATTTTAAAATTACCCAGGATGTGTGATAACAAAAAGGGTCATTACCTTATTGTATAGTTGCTTATTCGTGGTATGTGAAGATCTTGGATTGTTTCGCCATTTCTAACACAAGCAGGTTCAAATTCCGCTCGCCGCCACCCTGTCTCCAATTGTGGCGGTGATAAGCTTTCCCGTACTTCTCCTTGACCGTAGCTTTCATACTCGTCTTCTGGATCATGAGAAGGTACATTTCTATAATCTCCGCGTTTACGACCGTTATCGGGAGGAACCACTCGCGAAACTTCAGCTGTAGTCTTGAAATTTGCTTCAATTTTTTCATAATTGTTTTCATGATGATTAGACGTAACCATCTGTTCGTTCCACCTATCTAATTGTCTTTTCTTACGAGTCTCATATGCACACAGTCCTATTAAACATGAACTTAACACTACCACTGCGGATACGGCCATACCAGCCATGAGCGCACGTCCACCAAATCCTCTACTTTGGGGTTTCTTTTCAATTGTCAGACTTAATACTACTTCAGCTTTTCCAGCACGATTTTCTGCATTGCAAGTATATAGCCCAGAATCCTGCAGATCTGCCGATTTTATAGTTAGATTACTAGTCTGTCCCTCACTTCTTAAAGTAAAAGCTCTACCAGAATTGACGTTTGTTATAGTAGTATTTGCGAGAAGTCTTCCGGCTCGAACCCATCGTACACGAGGTGCAGGGACACCACTTACACGACATCCTAAAGTGACTTCTTCGCCTTCCATGCCCTTGAAAGCATTCATAGTACCGCTTACTTCAGGTAGACATGCAAAATCTTCTAGATCAAGACGATCCCATGATTGTGACATTAATCTCGGAGGCAATGCACATTCAGGCACTACAGTTGCAGGTACGTTTCTTCGTATCATCCAATCTCGCATTGGTCTCAAGGCGCAAGTACACTCCCAGGGATTATTTGCAAGTTCTAAACCTTTTAACGATCGTAGAGGTGCCAAAACTGCCACATGAAGAATCTGAAGCTTATTCTTACTGAGTTCGAGGTATTCCAGTGATCCTTCTAATCCAATGAAACCTCGGGGTTCTATTTCTGATATTTTACAAGCGCTAAGAGTTAGCCTTACTAAATGAGGTAAAGGTGAAAAAGCATCGTCTTTAACCTTTGAAATAGGATTGCCACTTAATTTAAGTTCTCTAAGTTCTGGGATAGATTCGAAGGCGTGTGTTGGTACCGCTTCTATTCTGTTGCGGGAAAGATCAAGCTCAACGAGGTTTACAAGAGCTCGAAATGCGTATTGCCGTATGCCCCTTAAGTTGCAGGCTGGCAAATAAAGACGTTGTAAGTTTAGAAGACCGGCAGCGGCAAAGGCGTCGTCTCGAAGAGTAGATAGTCGATTCTCTGTAAGGTCAAGTAATTGTGTAGTCGGGTCAAGGCGGGGCGGGATGGCATTGAGACCAGCACGGGCACACAATGCGGATTCTTTTCCACTCCGCCACTTGCATTCACAATGGCGAGGACACTCGGCGGAGATGGCCGCGGCCAAAGCGAGCATCAGCAGCACCCACATGCCACGGAACTGGTCACCCCGCGCCGCGCCTTTCCTCTTCACCGTAGAACGTCATCCCCCACCCCGCCGCTTGCCTGTAAAATAAAAACGAAAATTACCATCACGTTTTTACAAACCTCGAAGGAAGCCTTCACGGTAATCGGTCTATAATCCAGAGATTTTCAGGTCAATGAAAAATGTTAAGCGTTCATTCTAAAGCATACTAATTTTCAGCCATTTTGTATACAAAGGGACTGGAGACTGCTTCATTTATAGGGTGAATTTCCCTTTGTCATCACAAAGTTAAGTATCTCAATTATTTACGACTAGCTGTAGCTCGCGCATCCGCACAGAGGAGTTATTATGTTTCTAGATACCTTTTGTGTTCTTGAACTTTGGTAAATGTACTTTTTAGTCAGTTAATGAATCGCTTGTTTATCTGATTCCATGTGTGTGTTTTATAACATTACACTATTAGAAATAATTAGATATTGTACTTTATGTTTTTTGTAGAGAAATGAGACTAATTTTCATCCACGACTTCGCCCTCGCGGTATTTTGTCTAGCCATTTACGGGAATGAAAAGTTTTATATGTGTTAATCCAGGTTACGAGGTGTCTGTGTACTAAATTCCATCCAAATGTGTTGCTTATTCGTTATTAAGTTTTCCGTGATTGAGTATTAAGCATATACATATACTTTCACATTTATAACATTGGTAAAATTGTTTACACTCAACCCAAAATAAAAGAATTATGTAAATTAAGGTTTGAATTCTAAATAGCGTACACTGCTGGTACGAGTATGGTCCCTGAATTCGGTATTAGAATACTCGTATTTAATATAATATACATATATTACACCACCCGACTTACATTGTTCTACCCGAACGTTGGCTTACCTGCTATTAGAGGGTTTATCAAACTGAGCTTCAAACAAAGCAGTGATCAAAATTAGTTTTGTTCCATTTTGAAAGACATCGTTGACATACACACTTACAGATTGAATATATAAAGACTAAACGCCTATTATAATTCGTGTTGTATATCAATCAAGTGTAGTACTTTATGAATTTTTGAAATGAACTCAAATGAATTTTTTTATTGAACTTTTTACTTGTATGCTTGACAAAATAATCCTAATAATGATAATAATTAGCAGAAGTAGGCTTTGAGCGCCCATTGCATTATGAAGTCTACGGAAGAAACAGCAGGCAGCTGTTAGTTATCTATTTTCGTGAAATAATCGCGTCAAAGTTACCGGCGCGGGTATTTTCACCCGATTTTAGATAATTTTGACCTCCGGAGTGTAATTAGCGGGTAATTGTGATTGCTGAGTAATTTCGAGTAACGTTGCAGCAGACGAGCGCTTATAACATTTATCATACCTCTATCATATACCAAAGAAGTCTCTACGACGCATAGACGCGGGCTCTTGGTCTAGTGGTTAGCGAAACTGATTGCTAAGCGGGAGCTCGTAGGTTCGATTCTCACCCAGGACAAATGTTTGCGTGATGACCACGAATATTTGTTCTGTGTCTGGGTATATACTTATATATTTACATTTATATGTGTTTATCAGTTGTCTGGTTACCATACCACAGGCTCGGCCTAGTTTAGGATCAGCCATGGGCGAGTTGTAGCAAGATATTAGTTGTACCAAGGTTTATAAAATCGTCTTGAAAGAAACATTTTTTATCTTTATATCCGATATATTTACTCGTAATACAAATTCGGGGTTCTATTGGTTAAATTTCTTCAATTTAAAAAAAAACTTTACAGCACTCTATGGTAACACTTTTAGTCTCTGCATAGTTAGCCTCACGTGAACTTTATTCGGCCAACAGAACATTAGATTTATGCGTACAATTTTTATAACTAGCGTGGAATATTGCGTTTTTGGTAACACATGTCTGTAGTGTTACGATTACGGGGTACGATTTTTGTTGTTACATTTTACGATTATTGCGTCTATGGTCCTTCTAGCACTATTACTCGTTGTTTACGTCATGGATATATAGGACATGTGGTACAAGCAAATGGTTTTAGCAATCCGAATATTACAGATAACTGAAATAGTTTCGACGTTTCTTAATAGTTTCCATTATAGTAAACCTGGGTATAAAAGCTATTTAACGTCAGTTTTCCATTCGCTTCGCATCGCTTTTAGGATGTCTTGAATTATTTATGTATTTGTCTGGATCACGGTAATGTATACATTTCTACATTATCCTTATGTTTTATGCTAATTTGAAGCGTTTATTTGAAACCACCAAATACATATTTTAAATTAAAATCCAGTTTAAAAATGGTCTCTAAAAACAATAAAAAGCTCTAATACATAGATACAATATTTTTGTTGATCCACCCATAACTAAAGCGACTCAAATACTCGTATTAAAAGCTTACACTACCTGTGTTCGCAATTCCAATAGTAATCCACTCAAATCCAGCTGAGGACTATATTAATATTGGTTAATCTCAATTTATAGTCGTTCCAAACAAACTGAAATCATGTAACCTGCTATGACTTACGATCCATTTGTTTCAACCGACTTCTGAAATATCTACCCTTTAGCTGTTAATGGTGGCAATAACTTTTAATCAATTCGGGGCTGGATGCTTTTATTTTTTAGATTTTATGTTTTAAAACATGCAAAACACAATTTTGTAACGAAATTTTATGTAATCAATGGTGCTTCGAAATGGCTCTACTTTTATGCTGCGTGTTGTAAACTTAATTGCGGTGAAGCCCTAATAAAACCTATTTCTGCCGGAAACCGACTGTGCTTTGCCTTTTTTGAAAGTTTAACACTTTAGATCATATCTGTGAATATCACTAAAGGGAATATCACTAAAGTTACAAGCGCGTCTGGGTTAAGCGAACAACATGGACTTTTGCCCAAAGAGCTTGATGTAAATGCACGGATGCACTTGCTTACCCTAAACATGCCAGAAACTTGATCTTCTACGTGTCCGCAATATTTACCGAAATAATTTTTGAAATGTGGCTAACATTACGAAAATGTTCAGTGCAGCACATTAAACTAATCTCATTTTCCATTTTTTTACATAATGTTTTATTTAAATTTTTACATAAATTGTCATAGCTAACATTATTCGAGCATCAAAATCACTTAACACGTTAACTAAGACAATTCATACTTTCGTATACGTGATAATTACACGTTGCTAATTTAGTAGCGAAAAGATCTGGTAATTTCCGCACCGTCACAACGGTCCGTAATAAAGTACAGCACATTAGCTGCTCTCTTAGTACGCAGCCTCTGCGGAAGCTCCGCCACGAAATGAATGATCAATGACGTTCATTTTCGCAACTCACCTCAAATTCTCACTATAGTCGATCCTTTAGAACTCCTTGAAATCTGTAACCAAGGAGAAAACTGTAATTACATTTCTGTTATACAACTCGATTATATACATTTTTGAGTTAGGTAAGTACCTATGTGTTGTAACTATTATGGTACGTACGATATATGTAATATAGCTTTTTAGGAATATACTTTAGTAGAACGATATGGGGTTCTTTAAAGAATGCGTTAACAGAGTCCTCTAAAAATACAGCGGTTTTTAGTAAATTGTATTTCTATATAGAAAAAGAATTATAATTTAATGTATCGACGTATAATTTTCATAAAATGTAGATGCCAATCATTTTATAAGTTAACTCAACTATAACTCAACTCAATATATGTATAACTCAATAACACTTCAGTAGCTATTATTTGACATTAGGTTTAGAAGTTAATGTACTATAACAAAGTTCACTTATAATCCTATTGTTATACATTTGATACCTCTCATAAATCATAAGGGTACTGAATTTCATATACCACTGAATCATTTTAATCATTTATATTTCATTTCCGTACCGAATTTATAAGGATATCTTCTTTTATTTTATTCTTTCCTGCAAACGGAAAATTTGCATGATTTATTAGCAGTCAACGCGGATTTTTTGAAGAAATTTACGGCTTAGGTTAGGCCAAAGAGGCTCCTGAAATAAATTAATTAAATTTTCCGTTTCCGTCACGAAAATGCTTATAGCCACCAATACACGTAAGCCCAAAAAATCTTTCAATTATTCGTGAAGAATGAAATAACTAATAAGTTTACTCCACGAATCCAATAAAAATATTTTTATAGCATTTTATTACAAACATTGTTAAGTACTCGAATTATAATTGTAATATAATCTGAACATAACAAAAAATAAGTCTTTATAAAAGCACTTTTAACAGTTTTAAATTGGCAAAAGTATTCGCGGTGATAAAAAATGTTATTCTTGCTATGTAACTTGTTATAGTCTAAAATAGTACAATTTATAGTACAGAATTACAATTTAGCTAATAGTTGAATTATAAAAGTAACACATACTTTGGAAAATTGAGAAAAAAAAAATTTGAATTTCGCTTCATTGTTTATGTTGATTTACATATATATTTTCAAATTCAATAACAGCCTTATCAGCCTAATACCTTCCCATGGTACGATGGAACTTCCTCTCAGATATGAGAAAGGTTAAGGTAACTTTTCATGATTTTCGAGAAGGATAATGATACTTTCAGCTCAGCTATTATAGAAAGAAAAGATCGTGAAGAGGTATTTTCCTTTACTGAAGAGCAAGTGATAATTAATTTGTATAATAATAATATTGAAAAATTAGATGTGCCTGCGGATATTGAACCTAGAACCAACGGATCGGTAGACCGAAATTCAACCATAAGGCTACCACTGTTCTAATCCACTAACTCTATGTTGAATTAATTTCATTCATCCATCAATTCTCGAAGGTCCACTGCGAGGCATAGGCCTACCCTAATTAACGCCATTCGTTTCGGTCCTACGCTCAAATAAATCACTTATGCATATATATGCGTATATAAATTACAGTCTATATAAGTTATTTTATAAATGTAGGAAATTTATTAAATGTTATTATTTATATTATATCATATAGATAGTATCGCCAAGAAACCACGCCCTTCTTCCGAAACAATAAATTGTGGTTAATACGGTGGCGATGGCCAAGTCTGCTGTCCACAGAGTAAACCATGAGTAAAACCTATGCGAATAATATTTAATAATGTTTAATAAAAAAACTAGGCTACAGCTAAACCTTTTGTTGACTTGTTTTCTGATATCCTAGATCAGCGGAGGATATAAAGTAGATATATATTTAAATCCCAGATTGTTAGTTCCCGCGTTACGAGCAAAGCCTCTCTACGTTTCAGGATTTTGCGTCTTTGCTTACCTATTCCGCTAACAGTCCCAGTTATTTATTTTATGTCCTCAATCCTCGGACTTGTATTTTATTCCTTTTGTATTTTATTACTCCTTTTTGTTTATATCCTTTGTAACGTTACCCATTTCTCGCATTACGCCATTATCTGTTTTATTATTGTGGTACTTTCTTTTATTATTTAAGTGAAAACTACATTTTATTAGTATTATTATTTGTTTTGTATTCTGTTGTTGGTTGTTCGCTTTATAATTAAAAATAAATGTAAATAATGCAACTATTAATTTAGTTCTACACCAATATTGGCCTCGACTGACTGGCCTCGTGGTCTAGTGGTTAGCGAACCTGACTGCTAAACGGGAGGTCGTGGATTCGATTCCCACCCAGGACAAATGTTTGTGTGATGAGCATAAATATTTGTTCTGTGTCTGGGTGTATAAAAAAACAGGCTCTGCCTAATTTGGGATCAGATGACCGTGTGTAAGTTGTTCCAAGATATTTATTTATTTGTAATTTAATTTGTTCATTTTTATTAATTAATCACAATAATTAAACGAATGTGTCCCATTTCAATTCAATACCCCGATATAGAGAGATACACAAAACACGAAAAAGCGTCACTACACAATAAAATAATGGCAATTCATTTTTGTACGTTACGTAAGTACACAGAGTCCTAAAACAATCCACAGATTGCTTTTCCTCTTATCTGTTGTTCTTTCCCGGCGAACTTCGAGTCGACGTCCTTTTTGCCTTTGTCGTGTATAACTTTAGTGTATAAGTTTTTTAATACCGCCACCGGGAACGGGAGGTAGAATACGAAAAGTAGAAAAAACAATATTACTCGCTACAGATAGTATTCGAGACTTTGAAATTGAGTCTATGAAAACCGAAGTTTACCCTTTTCTACTGTAAAGCAATATTATTTCCTTTCTATCAGTAAAGGTGCAACACAATCTGCACTGTATTGATATTGAACAGCTGTCGCACTATATTACTAACGCTCTATAACTAAGACTGGTTGAAGTACCACCGCCACACCCAGTTCTACCGTGTTAGCTACATTACTACTTTATTGTGTTTCGGAAGAAGAGTTTGGTTGCCAGAGTACTTACACAAGAATCGAGTTAACCATCTTAATCCTGAGATGTAGCATCGAATCTATTTACGATCTCATGTAAGACTAAAGTACTGTCTGAAGTTGGATATTGATGACCATGGATTGCCGTGACCACTTACCACCAGATGCTCTGCATGCACGTTTGCCACATTAATTCAATTTAAAAAAAATTGAGACAGCCTATTTTGAGAGAGACTATTTACCCGTAACCCTAATTATAGATCATCTTAAAGCATAATTTTATAAACTACAAGTTGTTTGACTTTATCGGGGCATATCGTGTTAAATACATAAAATAGAATATTAGTACTAACGAAACAAACAAGACAGTAGGCGTTAATTAACTGAACACCGACTAAAACAGACCACACGGAAAACCACAAACGAACAGAACATTAATTAAGTATATCAAAGATATTAAAACCAGTGTGCTGTGTGCAAACGTTGAACATATGATAAATATAATCGTGTGTTTATTTAATATAGGTAAGAGATTGGAACATCTTATGAAAGAGCCGAATATTCTAGGAGGCCAAAGCCCATCGGCTTCGATGGCTCGAACATGTGGAGAGGATGGCGGATGATCGGGCGGTAAAGAGAGCATATCTAGGCATACCGGTTGTAGGCCTGTGGGGCGTCCTAGATACCGCTGGAAGGATGAGGCCATGAAAGACCTGCAGCGACTCATATGTCTAACTGGGAAGAAATAGCCCAGGACAGAGTAAAATGGCAGCGGCTTGTGTCGGTGGCCAAGATACACCTTGTGTCGCTGAGCCATAGGAGTAAGAGTAAGTAAGTAAGAGATTAATATAGGTATAGCAAATGAGCATGCACGCCACCCGCTGTTCAGTTAAATAAATATCTAAATATCTTGGGAAAACTCACACACGGCGACTTTGGATTGCCATTTGAGAATATCGTCCGCGAAAAAGTGCAGAAACCTAAAGTTTGCTAATTATAAATGTTAAAGTTTCTCCGTTTAATTGTTTACAGACGTTTATTACTCAATCACGC
Organism: Tiana niger; assembly: GCA_018249895.1. Taxonomy (NCBI): domain Eukaryota; kingdom Metazoa; phylum Arthropoda; class Insecta; order Lepidoptera; family Hesperiidae; genus Tiana; species Tiana niger. Next base: position 13,882 of record DWNH01000387.1, read on the forward strand.
AAAATCAACTAGACTGATTCGGAAGATTCGGAAATTTGGTGTACAGATAGTTCAGAAACGGAATTAACACATAGAATACTTTTCACTTCGGTAAACGCTATGGCTTAGCCGAATTATATGCAGGCAAAGCCACGAGCGAAAATTAATACAATGTATTTTTATATATACAGTAAATTAAATGAAATAAAACTGTTAATAGTTGTTTTTCATTCGCTAATACATAGATCTATTATTGGGCTGGGTATTTACTTAAATTAATCGTTCTGCAAGTTTTTCTTAATAATAAATTGATAAATGTCTTGGGACAACTCACACAGGAGGCGAAGAATCTCAGTAAACTTTCTATATAAGACAACAAAACGTATGTATGTATATGAAACAAGTTTCCTTTGGAGCTCGTCAGTGTACACTAGTGACATCTGCTGACCGTATTATCTCTAACCCTACGGCAAGAAAATGCCGCAAATAAGTGCGTGAAAGTAATCTAACTTGTTCACGTGTTTTGGTATAATCCGCGTACGAAAAGTGGCCAGTAAAATAAATAATAAACACGTAATAAAAAATATAATTAAAATTGAGAAAAATGCATACAGATTATGCGGTTAAAGCTACACTCATCTCATGCGTCCATTTGCTCATTTTACGATATAAAAATGTAAGGGACATTTTTAGCTGTAAACAGCTTAAACCAGAACTACTTCCAACTCTTCAGCTTCCCTGTAATTTATCTTTTTGAAAAAAGTAATTAAAAAGGGAATTGAATTACCAGCACATTTTAGTGCCACAAAAGAGCGGGCTCCAGCTACCTAGTTAGACGATAGCGCAAGAGGCAATATTAATATTAACAATGAGTTCTCTCAAAGAGTATCATTACTCGTCCTTAAGAAGCTCTCTGGGGCTCGCGACAGATTACGCAGAAGATCTTTTCTGTGCAAATGTAGAGTGAAAATTCTACATTTTTAATGTGCGGTACGAAAGAGTTTTATTACAAAATTCAAGCGCAAATGCTTAATCAAGGATTACTTTCTACGGTATCGTGACAATGTGACATAGGAGTTAAAAAAAAAGATTACTATTATCGCCGCTTAAGTTAATATTTTAGACTACGAAAAACACAATTTTAAATTATATGGTTAAACAACCATATGGTACAGAGCGAAGCTTACGTTCCTTATATTGTTAGATAACATGGGAAATAACATAAAATAACTATAACACTATATATTTTCGTTATCGAAAGCAAAACCTGTGATTTATTTTACAAGTACAGATTCTCGTAGCACCGCTACGCAATTCGTAGCGGTTTACGTGAAGACGCCTGCAAGATATTGCTTTTACTAAAAATCATTATTATTCGGTTAGGTACGAAGTAAGGCCCGTTATGTTTATTTATTCAAGTTTATTTCCTACTTTTATAACACAAACAAGGTAAAACAAAACAATTTTATAAAATGGACACATTTTTACAAAATTGCTAGAAACAATAATTGATTCTTAAACAATAATAATCCTAATGATGTATTAGTAGCAATTACTTAATAGAATTCAAGCTAGGATTCAAAAGACCGCATTGATCAATCTTGGTTTATTGATTAAACATTTATTGACAATGGAATATTACAAAAAATGCGTATGTGTACACGTAGGCTACTTGCTATTACTATTTATACTACAAAATTTTAGTTACTTGAAAATTATTATGACGACCCGTGTGGTGTAGTGGTTAGCATGCCGGTCCACCATTCGAAGGGTCCTGGGTTCGATTCCCGGCGGGGC
>DWNH01000388.1:0-15652 GCA_018249895.1 Tiana niger
TTTTTCGATGTTATGTGCGTATTATACAATAATTATCACTTGCTCTTCGGTGAAGGAAAACATTGTGATGAAACCTGGCATGCCTAAGAATTTTATAAAAAAAAATCCCGGAAGGCATGTGAAGACCACCAACCCGCACTTGGCCAGCGTGGTGGACTGTGGCATATATATAAGTATTAATATTCATTAAATTATTTATACAGAAGTATATAAGTTAAATAGATTCTGTGTACACTAGCAAGAATATTATAATTGAAATAGATGCTGAAAACAGGCGTGAAAAATGTTTCGATCGTAGAACTCTAATGGTTCGTAATCGTGCAATAAACTTTGTACTTTAAATTGTAATACGAAATAGCTAATGACATTCAACTGATATGACCTCACGTAGCTATTACAGTAGGAACTATATTGATTTTAGATTTATTTGGTGACGCATACAAATTTAAATCAATTAATCATCCAAGTCGAGTGAGACAACGTTCAATGCTTAAATTTTTATGTGAAGTTCTTTTTTTTCGTAAGTATAGGTAAATAATTTCCTTTAAAGGATTTTTTATATTGATTTTAGATTTATTTGGTGAGGCATACAAATTTAAATCAATTAATCATTCAACTCGAGTGAAACTAAGTTCGATGCTTCTTTAATTTTTATGGTACGATTTTTTTCGTTCAGGTAAATAATTTCCTTAGATCCTTAGGATTTTCGATATCAAAAGATTTCTAGCATTTGTAAATACGATTATAATTTTGAGCCATTCTATCTACAAGTAAAAATATGTTAAGAGATGTAAATTAACAACAAATGTAGAAGAGTTACGTTTCTTTACACATTATTAATAGAAGCATTGAATAACATTTTAGTTTAAAACATTTTGGAAAACCGTTTCTTGCTTATCTTGTCAGTACTTTCTATAGCTCTGCTTATCTCGCGATTCAGTCGTAATACGCTAGTTATCCAAGAATCCTGCGTATCTACATTCTGATAAACAATTTGAGGGTAAAGAAAGTGGATATACGACAATATCTAATCTAGTAAATGACACATTACACGTTTATATTATCGTAATGTTTATCAGAAATATTCTATTTAATGGTTAAGCTCTTCTATGTACTAGGCGATCATGATTGCAACCATACCTTAATCTTTTTATATTACGTCATTCTTTTCGTTATTTATAATGTATTTTGATTCAAGTGTTTTGATTTTTTTATTGTTATGAAAATAGAGTCAAAGGGATAGCGCGCATTTGAACTGTAGTTTTAATGTGTTCCGCCATTAAAATTTTGTTCCCATTAGAGAAAAAAGCAAATGTAACAAAAACACAAATGACTTAAAAATGTGCACAAAAAATTAATGTTGACGAATGATTAAACTCGTTCTTTTGATGAATCCGGGGCTTTGTTAGTATTGTGGCTTATGGTTGGAGAATGGACCTATATTTTTACACCTCCAATCGTAAGCTTCGAACAAACAGTATCTACTTATATAGGTTGCTTTCCGAGTGTTTTTTGTTTTATTAAGGATTTCGAAATTTGTCTGATAAAACAGATGCATTTTAAAGCTGTTTTAATAATCTTTATTTGTGAACGGTTTTTAAATGGGGTACCGCAAGGGAATATTTTAACGCCAGTAGGTATATCTACTATAATCTTTTCAAGGAGTTTTCTCGTCCTTGCCCGTATAAGTTTCAACGAAATTAGTCAAGTCTGAAGTACTTACTACTTCCAATGCCACGAAAGGTGTTGGCGGAAGTTTAATGACGTTATTTAAGTTGGTTTAATCTTGTAACTTATCAAAGTTTTAAACTTAGTTAATATAATGACGTAAAAGACTTAATGAATTTTAGTTTTATTTTTAAGCTTTTATATCATTAGTTAGAGTTCGAAGGATTCATTTAAACTGTATTATGTGAAATAAATTGAATTCTTATATTATGTTAATATTTCAGCCTGAGTCACTATTACCGTTTCAAAATGCACTCACGGAACAAGTATCCACTAACATATGTTAAGTGGTGGTCGATTATAAACTTATTGAAGAGCTGCCAAGTCGTCTATATGCACCACGCTGTCTGCTGTTCCATTATAATGACTCAGGCAGCAATATATGTATATTACTTTATACTAGTATTCACTTAGAAGTCGAAATTCGACATTAATCATTATTAAAAGTTTGAGCAACAAAACATGAATTTGCATGATTCGAACTTTTTCCTCTACTTCTTAACGTTTTTGTTCTTTTGTTTGTTCGTACGTTTGTCTGTTCTTTGTATATCATATGTATCATACGTTATTATACGTACTTCTAATACTAACCAGTTCAGTATCATTGGAATGAAATACTAAATAGATTCAATAAAACAGTAGTTAATTATAATTTAAAAATTCTCATAATAATAGAATTTTAAGTTTGGTACCAAAATATTCTATTCATAACACTTAAGCTTGTCAACACTTAACAAACAAAGAAACAACGAAAATAAAATCGTTTGATAAACAGAGGAGAAAACTATACTAAAGTATTTTGTCTTTTCCTATGTATAATATGTATTGTAAACAGGAAGGGATTTAATTTTTTGTTTGTAATCGTTAAAATCAAAAGCTACTGAAAGGATTTAAAAAATTCTTTCACGACTATAAAGCTACATTATCAGCGAGTAATACAGGCTGTATTTCAATTTAAAAAGTTAATTTGTTCCTCCTAAAAATATCGATAGTATATGCTATGCTTTCGTTAGGTGCGCAGCAAAAACTATTGGTAATTGATACACATAAAAAATACTATACATATTGAACGTTCTCACTAATATAACCAAAATCGTCTCCGGGACAATATATGAATATGTATGTACATGTGTAACTATTATAGTTATGTTACAATAAACGTTTTCGTTTAAATTAGTCAACTAAAACGCGGATGCGAACAAACAGTTTTTAAATCCATATCATGACATGAATCTTTATCCAAATCAATTATTAAATAATTTAGGCTGTTTACGTACGAGTAAATTACTTTGTGAATTATTATTCAAATCGGTACGATCGTTTTAAAGTTATGATTAAGTATAACATAATGGCCAATGGCCTTCTTAAATGGAGACCAGTCGCCAGCGGTAAATCAATATTCGATTGATGTTGATATCGGTGATGATGCTAATGATGATTAGGATTGATTGATTGATTATTATTATCATTTAGAACACGGTTTATAAAATAGAGATAGAGTAGTTGTTGCATTAGTAAAGGTTGTAGGTTCAACAAATTTACCGTAAAGCAATTTATTGTATTTCGGAAGGAGGGTTTGGTTGCCGGAGTTCACTAAATACGAGGCGACCATCTTAGTCCTCAGAAGTAGCAACGAATTTATATGCGATCTCAGATAGGACTAAGATACTTTAACAAGCTCCGCCTAATTTGGGATCAGACGACCGTGTAGGTATAAGTTGTCCCAAGATATTTATTTATTATTTATACTTCCTAAAGTTGCCAGTGGATGATAGACATTCTATGGGTTGCAGCAATTCTATAAACAAAATATATTGCACAAATGATTTAAAAAATAAAGGAATAAATAAAAATAAATATGTAATGTGTTTGTTACAAATATTAACTGATATGTAACTGCTCTGTACTTTATAAGTCTAATTTTATTTAAATTTAGTAAATTAATTATTACTATACTAAATAATTAAATATTACTGTATTTTGTACACCTGAATAGGTAAATATGGTCTGAACTAAATGTTAACATACCTCCTTTGTACCTACCCATATTATGCAAATAAACAATTTTTTCTTTGTCATTCGTCTTTGAAGATAATGATGAGTGTTTGTGTGTTCCAGTACATAGTGGAGAGACACGGCAAGACCCTGCTGCCGCAGTACCTGGGCATGTACCGGCTGACGGTGGACGGCATTGAGCACTACCTCGTCGCCACCAGGAATGTGTTCTCTAACCATCTTAATATACACAAGTGCGTTTATTTTTATATTTGTATTTTTATATATACAGCAGTAAGCAGTGATAGCCTAGTGGTTGTGTTTCGGTTTACCATTCCAGTAGGTCCGGGTTCGATCCCCGCACGCACCTCTAATTTTACGATATTATGTACGTATTATTATATATGTATATTATTAATTATCGCTTACTCTTCGGTAAAGGAAAACGTTGTGAGGAAACCTGCATGCTTTAGAGTTTTTCAAATAATTCTCGAAAGGCGTGTGAAGTCCACCAATCTGCACTTGGCCAGCGTGGTGGACTGTGGCGTAAATCCTTCTCATTTGTGAGAAGACCCGTGTCCAGGAGTGGGGCTATGATGGGTTTTATGATGATGAATACGATTTTCTATAATGTTCTCTGCCAGATTTCATAGAAATGAGCGTGGCGGTGGATTGCGCGAAAAAATGAATATAAACACTTATCTTCTTTCTGTCCTCAGGAAGTATGACCTGAAAGGTTCCACAGTGGACCGCGAGGCTTCAGAGAAAGAGTTGGAGAAGGAGCTGCCCACTCTCAAGGACAATGATTTCATCAAGCAGGGCGTCCGCATCGACATCGGCGACGCCGCCAAGGACAAGTTGCTGGAGACTCTAACTGCTGATGTCGAGGTAATAGACAACAACAACAATAACAACGACAACAACACTGATAAATAAATAAATATCTTGGACAACTCACACACCATCTGATACCAAACTAGGCAGAGCCTGTGCTATGGCAACCAGACAACTGATAAACATACATAAATACTTTTTTTTATAAATACATATTTATATAGATAACAATTTACCCAGACAAAGAACAAATATTTGTGCTCATCACACAAACATTTTTTCTGGGTGGGGATTGAACCCACGACCTCCCGTTTAGGAGATAGGTTCGCTAACCACTAGACCCCGAAGCCAGTCAAACCCTAACTTAATCAAGGATCTTGTGTAATATATGTAAAAAAAACAATGTTTTCCAGTTCCTAACGAAGCTGCACTTGATGGATTACTCACTGCTGCTGGGCGTGCACGAGTGCGGGCGCGGCGAGGCGGAGGCCGAGCAGGCGCAGCGCGATGCCGAGCGCGACTCCGACGACTCCGACACCGACACTGACACCGACAATCGTCACCACGCCGACAGGTACCGGAGGGATCCGCCCCTAACAAGAGCTTATATATATACAAACATATAGTCTGCTTACTATGACGACCTGTGTTGTAGTGGTTACCTGTCGGTTCACCTTTCGAAGGGTCCTGGGTTCGATACTCGGCAGGGTAGAAGTTTCAATGATGATTTTAGATTTCTGTTCTCGGTCTGGGTGTGTTAGTGTAATTGTCTTTGTGTATGGTACCCAGGACACAGGGAATTCTAGTGTGGGGCTTTGAGTGTGAAACGGTATTATTTACTCTGCTCTGATGAAAGAGACAGATGCCTCATATTAGCCTCATACCTCAGATCAACTAGAGTTACGCTTAGCTAGAGTTGGCTTGAATGGGATTCTCCCAAACTCTGGTTTAAGCTGGCTTTACATGATTGAAGGAAGACAGTCACTATCATTGAAATAAACAAAACGCCTAATACTAAAATAATACAGTTAAGTTTAAAGCCTAATACAGTTAAGTTTCAGTAGTACTTTCCATAGTGTCGTTGTTACGTAACGGCGTGTGTGTGTGTGCCTCAGCCGGTGGGGCTACAACACGCCGCCCGACAGCCCGCGCGGGGCGGCGCGCGCCGCGCTGCGCTACTCCGGGATCATCCCCGATCTCGACATCTACGCCATACCCAGCCACGACGGTGAGCCTCGCCAGACACGCACACATACTCCCACACACGCACATACTCCCATACACGTCCACACTCTCACATACACCAACACAAGCACGCCCATACGCACATTCATAGACACACACACGCACACACATGTACATGTGGACCACATACAAACGTTGTCACACACCACGCACATGCACACAGACAGACACATAGACGCACGTTCATACATACGAACTCATCCAAATACATAAGCACACGCGCACAGTCGCATTTGCATTCGACATTTTTTTTGTATTGCCTACTGATTAATGCTTATGACTGTCATACATTATTTTCTGTGCATAATGAAGATGTTTATTATGTTACAGGTGCACCTAAGAAAGAAATATACTTTGTCGCTCTGATTGATGTACTAACGCACTACGGTGTGAAGAAACAGGTGATTTTTAAATATTAATAATGATATAGTAATACTTTTGTTTATAGTAAACAGAAGTGGTTGTTTGTTCTATATCTGGGTATACATTTATGTATATATAATAGTATATTATCAGTCTTGTAGTTACCATGGAAAATAGTCTACCTAACTATGAGATGACTGTGTGTGAGTTGTCGAAAGATAACTAAATTTTTTATTATTTCAAATTCCAGGCGGCAAAAGCAGCAAAGACTGTGAAGTACGGTAGTAACGTGGACGGCATATCGACGTGCGACCCCGAGCAGTACGGCAAGAGGTTCATTGAGTTTGTCGCGAAAGCCATCGAGAGCAACTAATAGGGCTGGCCTCTCTAAGTGCGTGGAGTGGGAAGTAAAATAACTGCCTTGTAGTGTTGGTGTAAATGATTTTAGGTAGATTCTTTGAGATTTTAGCTTTAAAGAATCTTTCTTATACAAAACATAACCTTATGAGATACAGTGTCTTACGAGTGGAAAAATCTTTGTACTTTGATGCCTCTGGACTTCAGAATTTTTAATTCACTATTCAGTATCTTAATAACTCCTTTAATAGTCAACAATACTTGAGTACAATATGACCATACATTTGTAAATGTTTTCAACATAGAAGTCTTTTTTAAATACATATTTTTTTAGTTTCTGATAGGCTATTGTTCTGTGCCCCAGAACAGATTGAGATTATAAAAACATTTTGAAAACATATAAAAACGAAGACGTCTTATTAACTTTATAATGTTTTGCAAGTATACAAAACATTATTAATATTAATAATAATGTTGTATTAATAATGTTTTGCATACTCTGCTCGTGACAAAACTTAACATTTCAGCCAACAGCTCTATTGTCAGTTGTATTTTTGTTGGGATTGAGGGATATTGGAGTTAACAGGGTTTTGTAGTTAGCCAGGTAAGTTCTTTTACTTCCCACTCTCACTATTGCACTAAAGAAGCTTAATGAGTCAAAATTACCTGTTCTTTTAGAAAGGAAATGGGACTTCAATATTTTAAAGGCACAGGTAATTTGGTTGGACTGTAATGTTGTTATTGTTGTCAAAGACAAGTTGCCAATATGGTATAATGCATGTATAGGGTCGTTCAGAAATATATCACACACTACGCAAGAATTGTGAATTATTGTGATGTCACAAGCAAATAACTTTTACTGGAGTTCAACAGATAATGTTTGAAATATCAAGCTAATGTGATGTCAGCAATTGGAATGTAACATGGAGGCCCGAGTGGGTTGTTTGGTAAAGGTGTGATGTTATTGACATTGATGTCCCCTAAACCGCACAGCGCTACAAGGTATGTATATGATAGTAATGTAATTGTATACACAGTGTTAATACACCTTATTAAATTTCATTATACTTACAATTTGCATACTTACTTGACGCGGGCGCTAAGAAATGCAATTTAATGTTAAAACGTAGTGCAAAGGTGTTCGGATAAAGTTCGGTATCAATATATCGTGGAGGGGATGTTCCCGTGGTCTTCGGCTTTGTCGTTTAAATGTTTCTCTCGTATTTTATTCGCTTCTTATGAGAATTCACGTTCGTGGATATGTGACTAGTATTATTTATAATGGTTGTCCTCAACTTGGTTGCACTTTTAAATACTTCTATCGCCTTAGCGTTTTTCAGTGTTGCGTACGCGTTCAAATTTTTAAGCCGCAGAGAACAATGGCGCTTATCGAGTAACCTAATGAAGTAATTAATGTTTGTGCCATAACTGGTCCGTTTGAAATATTTTCTAGTTTCTATAATTACATATTATTCAGAATACTAAGTCATACATTTTTACGTAAAAACGCTATTGTTCTCAAATAGTTGGTCAGTCTTAAAACCACTCCTTTCATTATGAACTGATATTAAAATAATATGATAAAGCACACTTATGCAAATAATTTTCATAAATTAATTGTTAAATAGCTTTTATAATTCAGCTATCTTGTAGCTTAGTACTGATTGAATTTTTAAATAATTATAATAATATTCATAAATTAAAAGTATAAATTGTTAAATAGCATTGAAATTAAAATTTTCTCATGTTAAAATTGGCTAAATAAATGTTAATCTTAAATAAATAAATTTGACATTAACGTTGAAAGAACAGGCTATGGCTGTTTTAATAATAATTATAAGTATAATTCAATGTTTAAAAAATGTATTCCTTAAAATTTATTCATTGTCAATGTTGCAAAGAATGCATAATGCAATATTATAAGAACAGCTTATAAACAACGTTTCAGATTAAGATCTCCGGATAGAAATTGTGTAAATTGTAATAGGTTTATATTCGTTTTCTATTAATATATGTCAAATAAATAACAATAGACTTTTCTGTTATGAATTTATCTCATGTTCATATTGTTTGGACTGTACATGCGTAGTGAAGGAGCATTCACCACTGGGGCTTTACCGGTCGTGGAGACTAATGTACGTCCATCAGCCAGAAATATTCAGAAACACCACAAACGCAGAACGCTAGATGTTCAGTATGTCAATTTATATGGTTAGCAAAATGTCATGTTAAATTATAATTTTTTATACATTAGTCACCAAATATAAACACATTGAAAATAATAATTATTAATTATTATTGCCTAGTTATAAATTGTAGCATTCTGTGCAATAATAATATTGGTTTAAACTAATGTGGCATTTTGCTAATCTGCCATTCTAGAAAATAAAGTACTCACTGTATATTTATATTCTGTGTTTAAGTATGAAGCTTGAAAACAATTTGTTTATCAGTAACAATGTTTTGTCCGGGATAATTGAGACTAGTATTGTGTGCTCTTGTAAAATTGTCATTTTGCCAACTGATTACCTACCATAGTTTGCTTAGTTCTGTCTAGCCTAGTGTTTAAAGTATGAAGTAAGGTTTTGTTATTTATTATTCTATATCGAATTAAGACTTGGATTGTTATGGAAGTCTTGTGATTATATTCTGTGAAATAAATATTCATGTGTGAGTAGGGCGAGGGTAGGTTGAAGATGAGGTTTAATTCATGATTTATTTTGACTTATCATAATGTATGTAATCTGCAGTACATGCTATTAGAAATTCTATATTTTCTTTTTAAATTTTATGTTAATTTAATGTTAAAACAAACTTAGTGATTACAAAAATGAATACAAAATTCAGTTTATTCTGAAGTATTTTGTTTATATAAAATAACAGTGAAAGCTAAATTTAGATTCGGTAAATTGTTAAAAATTACAAATATTCAATATTTTGATAAATGATGTTCGAAGGGGATGGGAACGTTGTCACAAAAAGTTCTGTCCCAAAGCTTCTGCAGTTCGTATTTCAGGCTCAAAGTGTAAAGCGAAAATATATTTTTATATTTCGTAAATACTGGTTGGTTATGTGTATACGTTGTACTGGGTCGCATAAGACGCACTCTGAAACTCAGTTCAACATCAAAAAGATACTAAAAATTAACAATGAATGACACATACATACATATTTTATTTTGTTGTTTGGATATTTGTTCCTGTTTAGTTTCCAAACAATTTGACAGTGTATGAAGCAATGTTTCGGTAACAATTCCTTCTAAAACGGTAATGTTGTATTCAAATTTGTTTCAAAGAATAGCTTTTGTGATAGATATATATTACTTTAGTATTTAGAATTATGTTAGTAATGTTACTTTAACATTTTGTTAAGAAACATCGTAGATTACAATTTTCTCTTTAAATTCATTATTAAAATTGATCAATTTTAGTGTTGACATTGTATAAATATGATTATTTTTCTTGGAGATGTTTAGCGATAATAGCGAGCGTGATCGTAAGATTCCTGAACAATGTGTTAGTCATAAAATGATTCAAATGTCATATGCGTTGCCATTGTTGCGGTCGGTAATATTAATTCTGTAGTTACGTTTTAAAAAAATAGGTTTTATTATTTTGTTAATGGTGACGGTTGAAGCAAACTGCCTTGAGCAGGCATATTTATTAAACATGATACGATGGCTTTGCTGCGATTTGCAATGGGCACGCGAGTGTCACGATCGATATGTTAATTCTCTAGTCTCCTACTCTTGTAAAGACAAATGTGTATGAAGGATTAAAAACATTAATTTTTTAATTATTCAGTTTATAAAGTTTCTGCAATATATGTGTTTTATTTACCCCTGAACTATCAATGGTATTATTTTTATGTATATTACGAGCTCATGAAATATTATTATGAGTAAATATAAAATAAATAAAAGTCAATTGTACAGTCATTTTCGTATAAATAAAATGAAAGTTTATTGGAATATAATTTTATTAAACCAAAGTAGTACTACACTGCTTAAATCTAATCCATCCTGGTCTTAACATGTTTCTCTGTGATCTTGTCTTTCTCAATGATGTACACCACAGCGCCCCATCCAGAGATTGCATCACGATCAGCTGCATTTACCAATGCCTGAAAAACAGAATATTTTTATAGTAGTTGAAACTACATTTAATGTAACTTTTTCCTTCTGGTAAGCAATATTTACTTACATAGTTTTTTTATATCGAATAAGCTAATGAGTATGCAGGCCATCCACTTGCTACTTCTGCCTTAATTAAGCATATTAATTCTACCTGAGATCGCAATATGTCAAAACCCAAGTGGAGTCTATAAAACAAATGTGTCATTTTCAAGTGTAACTTGGACTGTAATACAGAACCCTAATTGCTGAAGTCCTACTTTTTAGTTTTAAGTAGTTATATTTTTCTAGTGTGATGGCTGTAACAATACAAAAAGTATTTAAATACTATAGGATAAGATCATTTACCTGAGAAATAGTTTCAAACAGTTCATCTGGCTTTAGATCAGGCTCCCAAAGAGCTTCACACATACCATACAGCTGTTCAGAACAGGTTCCAGACACCACAAAATCTTCAGGCTCATTAGGGCATCCAATCTTAAAAGAAAAGCAGGAAAATATTCTACATATTAATTATACTTTGTTTTGGGAATTTGAAGTGAAAACATCTGTTTGGCTATATTATAACTATGCAGGTATTATAAATACAATTGAAGTCTTGTCTTGCCAAGTGAATAAATTTAGCAGTGGATAGTGATTACGTTCAGGAACTGCTTGAATTCCACAATCAGGAGCTGATAATTGATAAGCTTATTACATGAGTAAGAGCAAAACAATACAGCTTAGTTGTTTAGTTTAGATCCAGTTGAATCAAAAATATCATGATTTTTTGTAGCCTTTCACAACGAAATAACTTAAGTTGCCAATTTAATATTTGTATAATATAAGATTTCGTCAAACATTTTTTTTCTAAATTATTTTCTTTGGCTGCCAGCACAAATTATAAATAATTTATGTGTAATTATATGGCAAATTACAACCCCAATTTATGCATATTTGACTTATGTGGTTATTGCTTAGTTCCACCTATCACAAGTTTGGGGGATTACTGTACTTATTTATGCACATATGCAGTTGAGCACCTGAGTGAGAGCTTTATGAAGAGTACCAATCTTCTATGACAAGAGAACAGGATTAAGAATGATTTCCACTTTATTCATGAATGTAGTGGAAATACATTACTACGTGAATCTCCTAAAAAGGCAATAAATATGATAGATATCATCAGACAATGTAAATAACAGAAAAATGTTAACTGACTCACTAGGAACTATCTCAATTAAATCTTACCAGATCCATATTGCAAATATATGGGGTATTATCAATTGGGTCGAGACCCGCAATGACTGGTTCAATGAAGTAGGGACCAAATCTCCTCTCATACAGCAAATTGGACAGCATAGCAGAGAATGTCTTAGGCCTCATTATTCGGCCCTCCTTTAGTTCATAAAGATTCATCCTGTAAATATATCAATATTTTGAGAATAAACAATACAAGCTTATGTCCAATATTTGCAATGAAGTTAACGACAAGTTCTATAAGTCGTTAAACCTTACTAAAAGCAATTACTATATTGACTGACTCTAATATTTTCTTATATGCAAGAAGAGGTCCTAAATAAGGTACAAAGTCTTATATACAATAATTTACTAAAACGCATAGTTTACCTGAATTTGAGTCTCTGAAATACCGTTTGTGTGTCTGTCGCGAGACCAGGAAGGCCGGCGAATAGTGTAGGGCCCATTTGATACACTTTCGGGAAATTCGTGGACACTGTCTGGGCTTGGATACCATACCGCTTATCTGTGGCAATTGCCACGCAGTCCTGCCCTTTCATTGCAACCACTGCACCACCATTGTACGCTAAAATCGACTGGAAAGAGTACCAAGAACCTTTTAAAAATTAACTGTTGCACACATGTTTAGAGTACTTTTGACAATTACATTACTTGTTTTCTGTTAATATTTCGGTAAGTGATAAGCCTATTGTAGGATGCTTTTTGAATATTTGTTGAATAGTTATATACAATTAAATATGTTCATGACGCTATGGTAACCAAAGCCGGGTCAATGTTAGTTTACTTTTATAAAGATCAGACTTATAATATTAATTAAATGTTGCTTACCATTATCCAGTTTATTACTTATAGCAGTTTTAAATCTTTTATCACGTATCTGCACAATTTGTTTTACTTTTAATGCCCTTCTTCCTAAAATGACTATTGTAAAACGAAAAATGACATATCATCGGCAGACACAGATCAGATAGCGAACAGATTAACTAAACAAGTCATAAAACTTCAACCCAATTTTTATTATAATTTGTGTATAATCTGTCAGTGGCATTCATTTCGCTACTCTACTGCCCACTACAAGTTTGTTATTTCTCTATTAGCGAACTAAGTTGCATGGACGTCCAGACTTTTTCTAAGTATCTACTCTGATTCTGATTCTATAGGTATTCTGACTTTAAAACAATCAAAAGTAGGTGGCGTTTTATTAGACTGCCCCAAAAGCATGGTAATATTATATATGGTTTAATACGGAATTAATTACAATTACTCATTTTTATTTATTTAAGCGCGAAAACCGATTAAAGACATAAAAAAAAACTATTTCTTATGGTTTTTTTCGGTTCTAATTATGCACTTATATTCGATGTGATTGGGATAAAATTTACAATATTGTTCTTTTTTATATTTAGTTTCTTACGAAGAGACGGAGGTCCCTAATTATTTTCTGAATAAAAGATTTTTTTTCTGTCAAGTCTTTCAAAAGTTTATTGCCAACAAAAAAAATATTTTAACGATAAAAATATTTAAAAGAATGTAGTAGTTAGATTAAATTAAACTTACTGTTAAACCTCGCCTCTGGTAAAAAAAAGCAATACGTAAATAAATTTTAAATCCAAGAATATTAAACTTGTTATAATATTTTTAAACAATGTAACGAGGTAAATAATTAAAACAATATTTGACATGAAAATAAAGATACCTTATCTTTATTTTAAGTATGTATACCTCCCTACCTATAACATAGTTTTTGTTTATAACAAAACATGATAACTTTTTTATTACTTAAATCAGAGAGTACTTTTTATATAAATGTCAATAACCCGATTAACTTTGTAATATACAGCTGCGTTTTTAAATATAATTTTGTTAATTTTTCGACGTAGAAGTTTTGAAGTTACTCAAGCTCTTAGCATACATGTCTAAGCGGGCCGTCATGTTAAACTGCCATTGATCTCTTACTTGTCTACAAAGATTAAGATCGACTTCCGCTATCAACAGACCATCTTTATCAGTCGATAAGCCTGGTGTCCTGCACCCATTAGGAGCAGTCATATAACTGGAGCCGTAATATTTTCTTGTCACTCTGTGTCTTTTCTCTCCGACAAAGAATTCTTCAGTGCCAACTCTATTGATACTGCACGTGAAATAGTTATTAGCGATAGCTGCCGCGCGAGCTTCGATGCCCCAAAATGATTCGCCAAACTCCGATATGGTAGCAGCAGGGTTGAAAACGACTTCAGCCCCGTTCATAGCAAACATAAGCCAGTTCAAAGCCTGGTGACGTCCGTAACAAATGTTCACTGCTATTTTAGCGTATTTTGTTTCGAAAACTGCATGTCCCAAGTCACCAGGCTCGTAATAAGAGGTCTCGTTAAAGCTTCCAACGCTCGGCAAATGATTTTTGCGATGTTTTCCCAAGTATTTGCCGTTGTTGTCAATTACTACTGCAGTGTTCCACCAAACTCCATCTTCGTCTTCTTCAAGGATTGGGGACACTATGACCATATCATATTTCTTAGCGAGTGGGCTTAAAAAAGTTGTACTAGGTCCATATAGAGCTGATTCAGCAAATTCCGACCATTTCTCTTTTTCTTTCGTACATAAAAAGAAAGGCATTGGCCAGGTTTCTTGTAAACAAAGAATCTTGACGTCTTCTGAAGCCGCGACCTCTATAACTTTCGCTACTTTATTGAATATTGCTTGCCTTTGCTCATTGTTACTGTTATCAGTTGGGAGAACAATGGAATGTTGAACTGTGCCTAACCTTACTATCCTCGGAGGTCTGATATCTTCTTTTGCAGCGGGAAATGAATATGCAGCTATTTCAAAGTTATTGTCCTTACTTGCAATCAAGGATGATTCCTTAAGTTTTAATTCACCGTGGTCTTCTTGTCCGTAATATATTCTGTTAAACTGTCTTAAGTCTTCTAAATTTAAATTATTTTTAATAATGTTATCGAGACTGAAATGCGGGTTCATATTGTCTTGGCTAGCTAGCGAGTGAACAAATGAGTCGACGTTATCATGTTACATAATGCCCTTTGCTAAGTAAATATCTGTGTGACCGTGTGGTTTAGTCGCGATGTATTTCAACCGCATTGGTTTAAGGACTGTCTCAACATGACTATAGTTGATTTCAAATAACGGAGCTTTGAATTACAACTAGATATTTCTTTTCAAAGGTCTTATGTTCTTATTATTCCGTCTAAAGTATGTGACATAATTTTATTGCAAACTTATAGGCGTAGATATAATGTAAAGTTCAATACTAAAGAGAACAAATATCTATACCAAACTCATAAAAACGAGACTTAAAATAGGATCGCATCCACTGCTAGTTTTCTAGGTCAAGTGCGATATTTAATAGAATGTGATTAGCAATGTATGAAAGAAATTCGATGTCGTTTTTGCGAAACTGTCAATACTCATTTCACCATATTTGATACTTTTAAAATGGTTTTATTTATTTATAAGTTATGGGTAGAGTTAAAGATTAACTCTAGAATAAGACTAGTTTAGCTATCTAACTTGAGAATTTTGAAGTTGGAAAAGGCTAAAAACTAAATAAATGAGCTGTTTACTCAAACTTCGTTAACTTATTGCTTGTATTATGTTTCTCGGTTTAAGTTGTCCTTTATTCTGTGGCCTAAGCGTTTACCTAGCGATGTACTCTAATGTATATTTAATATACCGGTTTGAGAGTGTTGATCTATCGGGTCGGTACTTGTACCTATCATGACCAGCTCGCGAGCCCAGTGATTA
>DWNH01000389.1:0-15648 GCA_018249895.1 Tiana niger
GAATGTTATAGTTTAAATATCGAGGGATTTCTCATTTTGATCCAATTCTCCTCGGTCTACCCTAGTTACTTGACTATGTATGTTTTAAAGGTTACGATCGCAAAGGTTTACGCTTTTGCGTTTTACGAGTTTTTGACGGATAGTTTTCGTATTCAAAAGGAGATAGATAGCTATTTACGAGCAACGGTTTCATTGTAGAGGGACCCATTCGCCGAAATAGAGTAGATTGATTTATGCATATTCCCACATGAGGCCGAAAGCACGAAAATAGTATGAAAACCTATAATATTTATTACATATCCCTAGATAGGCGTACACTTCAGTTATTGAATTCATACACTCTTCAAAATAAGCAGCTTAAAGTATTGAATTTCGGTGGGCGCGTGTTAGTTATAATTAAAGGTTATACGGGTATGCCTAATATCATAATACTTTACTAATTAGCCGCTACTGGCTAATATGTGTACCGACAACAATACTGCGCATTTATCTACTTACTACAATTACCATGTAAGAGGACAAGAAATCTTTTAAAACCATAAAATAAATAGACAACTGAACAATCGTATGGCTGCATAATAGCATAGTAAGATTAAAAGGCCGACAGCTAAATGATAAAGAAACTCACTTAGACTACGGCATTTTAAACTGCATATCTAATTACGAATGATGAACATGTTCGCGTAGCTGACGGTTGGTAGCTAATAGGTACACTGTCCTAGTTTAGATCTAGTGGTTAGTGACCCTTACTGCTAAGCTGGAGATCATATTTATTTTAAGCGTTAGAAAGGAAGAAAAAACTTAGGTAATTTTTTCTTATAGGTATTAATTTACATTTCATCACAAAATGTTTGTAGATAAGCGCGCGGCGGCGTGACACACGTCACACTGAATAAGTACAAGTTTAGTATAATTAGAAACAGTGCGTAGCCCAGAGCGACTTGTGTAAAAGCGTAGATCGTGACAGATACATACATATATGTATGTACAGCTATTCCAGGCTACTACGACGCGGAACGTAGTCGGAAGTTGCACAAATGTGGCCAAAGTTAGATCGTTAGTGGCAAAAATGTATACGTAGTCTCTTATTGTTAGATAGCAGTACCCGTGTCGGGTACTTATAGGAGAACGGCTTGCAAATATTTATGGACTGGTCACTCACACATACTTCTTGCAGTTCGCATCGTTGTAGCGTCGTGAAGTCTAGGCTTCTCCCACTTGTGGGAAGAGACCCGAATTTAGCTGGTGGACAAGTAATAAACTGACAAATACGCATATAAATAAAGAATAATTTGCTATTTACCTTTTCGACTGGCTCTTCTATTGAGTATATTTTGTGCTTAAATATTGATTTTAGCTGTTTGCAACATTGAAATAAATGCATTCTTTATTTGACCTTCTCATAATAGCAACCGTAGCAACCTACAATTACGACAACTCGTACTACACACGGTAATGGACCTAATGAATGTACCTTTATTGACGAATTCGCTTCAATTTCGTTGAAGGTCAATAAGTCACACGCGGAAGTTGTGGTCTCCCTTATAACTACTCGTAGTTTGTTTAATAAGCTTAACGGAAAGGAGTGGCATTATGCTTTAAGACCTCGATGCTCGGTTTGTCTATTCTGAATTGACTGTTAAGGTTTCTCACTTTAATTTATTATTAACGATGACGTCGAATATTAAAGAAGAATTGATGACCCCACGTGTAGTGGTTACCATGCCGGTCCACCATTTACGCCCAAAATTAAAAATTCTATCCACAATTTGAGATTGACATCGATCTGGAGTTACACGCAACCTGTACATCGATGTGTTATCTGCGTTTGTAGGTTCGCTGTCCGGGGAGGTACCACTACTAGGTACTCCTAAAGATCGATTGTTTCTAAGCATTGCAAACTCAATCTACGGATCGGTTATTGGCACGGCTTTCCACAAAACGGATGAAATTCTTCTTGATGATTGAAATCAGTCTTAGATATCAAAAATTGGATCGAGATCGATTATTAATTTCGGCCGTTAAAGGGTCTTGGTTTCGTTTCCCCGCAGGGAAGAATTTTAAATGATGATTAAAATTTCTGTTCTCGGCCTGGATGTTAGTTAATGGATGAAGTTAATGTAGGACTATGAATATTAAGCGTAATAAAAATTATTGAAGTTATACTTCTTGTGGCGCGTTAGGGAAAAATTATAAGAGTACATTTTTACGACGCGCGCGCACACCGTCACGAAAAACCGACACCCTGAAGTTAGCTATGGTCAACATTTTAATTATTTTCTATTGTTAGTGTCGTTTTTTTTTTACAAACGTAAAATAAGGCGAAAGATAAATTAAAGATTTTTATCTTGTTATGCCAAAGAAGTATACCTAACTTCTAACGGGTGTACCTTCATAAGTACACACACACTTTTTTAATATTATTATTTAGGTATGAAAACGAAAATATATCACATATGTACTTATGAGATGTTTTTTAGAACGTTACTTATTTGTTGTTTTATTTTCCTAGAACCAAATGAACCAGCGGATTCTCCTCCATTCAAAAACGTCGTCAAGTTTTACTCAGACACCGGGGCCCTTATTTATACTGTTCCTATACCGTATACTCAGGTAAGTAAACGTTTCTGGTCTTTCTTCCCTTCTTCCGAAACACAAAAAATTGCTTCACGGTAAAATTGGGTTGGGTTGGGATTAACACTCTTAAATACTTAAAAGCCAGAAATAATTTTATACACATATCTAGTCATCGGACGCGATCGATAAGTAACTTTAACACAAACTAACTCCCTCCGCACACAACACGTTGCCGGTACTCTGTTCAGGGTCGAGTGACAGCGCTGACGTGGGGGCACGCGGCGCGGCGGCTGTTCGTGGGCGTGGGCGGCGCGGTTTGCACGGCGCGCGTGTGGCGCGTGGTGGCGCCGCTGCAGCTGCTGGCGCGGGTGCGCGCGGCGCAGGCGCTGCGCGAGCCGCGGCTCGCCGCGCGCCTTCCGCTGCCGCCGCGCCTGCAACCCGCGCTCGCTAGCCTCTTCGCGCACACTATCAGGGTACGTTTCACTTTACTTACCGTACGTACGAACCTTCTTTACCTTAAAATATGAAAGGAATTCAATTTTTATCAGACAAGACTAGTTGATGTTGTAATAAATGCTATACAGTATCGTATATTAAGGATGTACCCTTAACATAAATAATCCTTTGCTTTACGTACTTTTATATAATACCTTTATATACTACATTTATAAACTAAAAGAAAGAAGGAAGGGTCTTTGATTATGATGTTTGTTTGGTTTAGCTGCAATCCATTTTGCAATTTAATCCATATCTGTCCTCGACTGTGTCTGGCCTGGAGCAGTGAACTAAACTCTGCAATCTGAGTTATTGGAAAAATGAAGTTTTAGGGGTTTTGCAGACAAGTCGTGTGTTTTCAAGTCGCTCTTGTAAGGTTTAACGACTGTCCTCTGACAATAACAACCAAGACTTAAACAGGTGCATCTGAGTTACTTATATATGTATGTAACTTCATCTAGCTTACTTCATCAAACTATATTTTTCGTAGTGCAATGTTCCGGAGACAAACGAGTTGCGGCGCTTCGTGTCACGCCCTCCCTCATCTGGGGG
This sequence comes from Tiana niger, assembly GCA_018249895.1. Classification (NCBI taxonomy): domain Eukaryota; kingdom Metazoa; phylum Arthropoda; class Insecta; order Lepidoptera; family Hesperiidae; genus Tiana; species Tiana niger. The sequence continues at coordinate 3,625 of DWNH01000389.1, forward strand.
GCGCCTGCATTGTACGATGTTACGACACGACGACGAGGAAACGGGCGCCTATACGCTATATCTGGAACACCTGGGCGGCTTGGTGCCCTTACTCAAGGGTCGCCGCACCAGCAAGATCCGTCCTGAGTTTGTTATATTCGATCCCCAAGCAGAAGGTACGATATTTCGATGATATTATTATTCTATTATGTTCATTGACGATTTTAAGTAGATACATATATGGGACTTAGGTCCCACTTTTTTAGAAAAGAGATTATTTTGGTGAGATTCTAAATGATGTACTTATTAGATAGTCTTTGGTTATTTTTTATGAAGTATGCAGTTTTCATATACAACGTTAGTTGTAGCAAAAATTCTTATCGCCGTCAGAGGGCGTAGGTATGACGACGCGCGAGAGCAGCAGCAGTAGCAGCAGCGGCGCGGGTAGCAGCAGCGCGGGCAGCAGCAGCGCGAGCGGTGGCCGCGTAGGCAGCGCGCCCTCCCCGCGCCCGCCGCGCCCGCGCCGCGCTCGCCCGCCACCGCCCGCGCACAACGACTCTTGCTCATCTGACTCCGAACGCGAGGACGGTATTATCCTTTAAATTAATACTTTATGAAAAGTCATCATAGTGATGATTAGGTAGCAGCGTGAGCAGGCGAATGGATAATTCGTGTCAGCACAGCGTCCCTGCCGCCCCGGACGAACAACGACTCCATCTCACTTAAAACGAAGGGACGCGACTATATTAAGCTGTATTATATAGAATATAATCATTATAGATTCAGCGACAGTATAGTCTGCAGCAGCCAGCAGCAATCAACACGCCCCTTTCCGTGCCCGCACCACGGTACGAGTACGACCGCTGTTCTTCTTACTCTGAATATCATGACGATACTCTCCAATATTAAATAAATATAAATAATTTTTATTTTATATATTTATTTTTAATCTAAAAACCAGGTTGTTCGGGATCACCAAGACTTCAAAGACGTAGACGAGCGCGAGAACGACGAAAATTCAGAAATACTAGTGAAAAGGATGACACCCCTGATGAGTTGGCTTATATAGATTCTCTACCCGAGGTATACATTTAATATATGAATTTCAGCTTAATTAAGGTAAATTAAACCTACTTTAATGAAAATAAAACTATTTCTTTTAGGACGTCCGTTTGGTTGAAGTCACTTCCAATATCTGGGGAACCAAATTCAAAATGCACGGCTTGGCAAAAAATGTGCCGGCCAATCTGGGACAAGTTACGTACAAGACATCATTATTGCACCTTCAGCCGAGGCAGATGACGCTTATGATAACAGAATTAAGAGATGATTATCCTGTTGGTCCAGATCCTAACTTTAATCCAAACATATTTTCAGAAGACGAAGAGGATGTCTTCCAATCTAGTAACCCTTCCTCTCCGTCTCACACGAACAATAATATCAGAAAGAAATTCAATCAGAATATACTGAGCGAGAGAATCAGTACTAACAACATTCATAGTCAGACAGATTACACTTCCATCAATAACAATTTTAATCCTACTCTTGCAAGGGCAGAATCGTACGAAGAATTCCCTTACATCGACACAAGCGACGCCTTGAATAATGTACCTGAAAACGTTTACAATTCTACCCCAGTAAGGCATACGTCGCAGTCCACAGAACGTCGAACGAATAATTCCAACAGCGTGCCCAACCGCCATGCTATATCACCATTAAGATGTGAAAGTTCCGTTCCCACTTTACAATCACCTAAAAACGCTGTGGCTCCCACCGATATTATCTTTGAAAGACCATCGCCGCAAACTGTCACTTGTGGTGGACGAGGAGATTTTTGTGGAGGGAGAACGGACTACAGCGTACGTGGTGATAACGTGTCACTTAAGGGAAATCTCTCCAACATAGAACAACAAACATTCAATTTGAATCTAAGTGTAGAACCTAGTAGACAAGTGACCATTAAGAAATGCGATAATCATGTAACCGATAATTGTCTCTCTAAGCTTCGCAAAAACATTTGCAGCAGAGGTGAATCTGCATCGTATGAAATTAATACTAAGATAATCAAGTCCTTATGTAACAAAAATTATGAGCATGAAGTCCATCCCGATGCGATGACTAAACGTGGCGAGACACTGAGAAATCTCCAAAAGAACGAGGATCTCAAGTATATCGACGAGGAAACTCCAGTGGAAACGAATATTAACAATTTGACTGAAAGAGGAAGAGAGATGAGAGTGCAACGAACTACCACCGTTGTACCGATCAGCCCCGTATGTGCGAACGTGCCCATGTATGACACGATAACCCGAAGCTGCAGCGTGGGTTACCTAGATCTAGTTGACCCACAAGTACTTCACGCTCACGTGAGTCTCACAGCGCTCAAAGGGGAGCCGCCTAGACGGCTCGTGCTTGTAAACAACAAGCGCCACAGAAGGCCAAGACGATACTTCAGGACATCGGATGTCAAGCACATCGAAACTGCAAAAACGCCGACCTTAAAAAAGTGTGGAAAGTCGAGGAGCCTCGACTCCAGTGAGTTAGCAATCACCGCGGACAAAGGCAAGAAGCAGGTAAAAGCTGGCGGATCAAATACACGAGACGAGAACGCGTCAGCAAATTCGAGCAGCCGCTGTAATAGCACCGGCGAGGATAACGGTGGCACCAGTGCAGAGGAGAGCACGGTCATAGCGCGGCGCTCGCGGCGCGACCAGGTAGCGGGCGCGGCGTGCGCTGGGTGCCGCCACGACAGCGCCGCGCTCTCTAGCGGAGCGCGCGCGCTCCCTCGCTGCGCTGCGTGCGGCCCGCGCGCGCCCCCCGCGCCGCCGCCGGCGCTCGCCGCCGCCACCGACAGTGATTCCGACTACAGCAAGTATTATAGTTAGTAGTAGATGCTTTATCTCACCCGCGCCGCCCTCCACAACTACTTCACTGGGGAGACTCGCAGGTATCTGTTCCCTGCTACTAACCGAGGTACTCGTAGACTCGATTCGAGCACGCGCTGGCACGAGCATGCAGCTTCCGGCAGAGCTTCATTGAACGAGCCCCGCATTTTTAAATCGTTTCGTTATCGTTTAGAATGAAGATTTAGTAATAGAATCTAGAAATGCAAAAACTATAGTTTTGAAAGCATTCAACTATGAAATCGATCACAAAATAGAAATACCTCTTCTGCTAGTTAGATTAATTAGAACACTATAAATGACTCACTTGCTACATTTAGATGAATGAAAAATTGTTATAAAACCAATCGAAGATAGAGTCACCCCGCTTGAATGCAGCTTGCAACAAGATTCGCGTTACTTTGATAATATTGTTGCTGCAACAGGCTCGCTGGAGCAACTGGCGCTGCGGCTGCTAGCGTCGCGGTCGGTGCGCGCGGCGGGGGGCGCGGCGGGAGCGGCGGGGAGCGCAGCGCGGGAGAGCAGCTCGGCGCCGGCGTCGCCGCGGCCGGCGCGCTCGCAGCCCGCGCCCACCACGCGCCGCCAGCGATACTCCTCCGCCTCGCCCATAAGGTGTGATATTAATTTACACTTCATAAGACAACATTAGTTACTTGCACAAATATGAGGGTGTACAAAGGCGGTATATAAACATTTACTTAGTTCATAATTACAATAAAACTAATTTATTGCTATATTAACGTTTAAATAAAATTAAACTACTTAGGCACACAACAGTTATAAATTATATTATCTACTTAGTATTTATGACAAATACATTAATACCCATTCCTGTACAATATTTCCATATAATCTTAAGTTTAACAGCATAAACTTTCATGAAAATATTTTTTTCTTTTTAATATTAATAATACAGGCAATTGCTCAACTCTCCACTGCTGAACCGGCGTCGAAATAAGAAACCGTCAGAGAGCTCCGACGACGAGTACTCGAACGGCGGCGGGTACAGTGAGGTCAACAGTAAGAATTATCGCGACCTCGAGAGTTTTCAAAAGGCGCAACTTAGGAACAAGGTCAGGAATCATTTTAAGATAATTAATTGATTTAATTTGACGTTGTATTTTATAGTGTGAAAAAGTATCACATAACTTGTTTATTGCATCATGAATATTGAACCTTTTGCAAACACGATTTTATGGAAATAAAGCTTTATCCTCCTCTCCGCCTCTTAGTCTAGGAGTTTTTAAATTGAACTAAATTCTAAAGATACAACCAAACCCAATTTTAATTTTGGAATAATGAAAATATTGTCGTTCGAAAGAATTAAAATTTTATATAAAAATATGAGTTTAAACTATTCTCTCATTTGAAAGAAAAGAAGATTTTACATTATACAAATTTATAATTAAGTTATTGCTAACTTATTAGAAACATTAGATTAGGGTCTTTAACAATCTTTCATAATACTTCATCAAATAATTGGTCCTTCGAACCGAATTAAATATTCTCATAAAACTATAATAATAAACAATACACTACATAAATAAAACTATTTAACAAAACCACTCCCCTTTTTGAGACATCCATGTTGTATCTACTGGTAGGAATTTGTTAACATGGTTACTATTAACAGCTGAAGCGCGCCGGCGTCGGCGGCAACTTGGGTTCCGTGGCGACGGGCGCGGGGACGGGGCCGGGGGGGCAGGTGGGAACCGGCGCGGGGGCGGGCGGCGCGCGCCGCCAGCTGGTTATGCACAACAAGGCGCCCATGTGGAACGAGAACAGTCAGGTCTACCAACTAGACTTCGGAGGCCGCGTCACACAGGAGTCCGCCAAGAACTTCCAGATTGAGTACCACGGGAAGCAGGTCAGTAATATTTCGGGCACCATTACGCATCATTACGATTGATAATACATTACTTCTTTGGACAAGATTTTACAATTAATCTTAGTACACGCCATGTTTTACTTTTTAAATATTAAATTATAAACATATATATGCGAAATCCTAATAAATATTATCTGCTATCTATCATTCTAGTATTTAACGATTAATAAATATAGTGCTTCCCTTCTGTTATCTACATTATTGAAATTGTCCAAATTGTTTCAGGTAATGCAGTTCGGACGAATCGATGGAAACGCTTACACCCTGGACTTCCAATACCCCTTCTCCGCTTTACAGGCGTTCGCAGTTGCTCTAGCAAATGTGACACAAAGACTTAAATGAGCAATGCCTATTGCTAATAGCAGAAAGTTACGGTCTTACGGTTTCTACAACCGCAGTGGACTGTAAGAAGATGCTGTACCAAGCAACGTGATTTCATAGCAAGCTACAGCAGTCATAAAGTGTTATTATTTCCTCAGACTTCACAGCACAACATTTCCTCTAAATGCTTTAACAGTGCTATTAAGTATTACGCGCTCCTGTGTAATAGTAAACTAAATGAACTGTGCTTGATTATATGAGAAGAGGGTAGTTAAACATAATGCAGATTTATTTTAAGTTGATCATCAGTCGATTGCGTCGCATAGTACTTATAGGTAATCTTAGTTAAACTATGTTAAAACCCATCGCTGAATATAAGTACGCTTTACCTAACTAATTATTAACTAGATATTTCGTGAAATAACAACTCGTCTACAAATATTTTTTACACGTGCTTAGATAGGTAGCGTTGTAAAGTAATAAATTTAATCAGTCTCAATGTGAATAAATCTGTGACATTGGGACCATTTGCAGCAAGAATAGAATCAAGATTGTCCGTACTCAAAGGTAGTGACCTGTACTTATCAATTTAACACAGGTTATTATCTAATACAGAGGTAAAGAAAGTACCCAATTATAAGTGCGGACATTGACTTGAGTATTTACAATGGATGTCGTTAAACGTATTGGCCTATAGATATAATAGAAATAATATAATTTTATTACCCTATTATTGTTAACATTAAGTTTTCCTATTATATAACTTCTGTACACATTTTCTAAATGTAAAGACTAGCACTGAGTGGCAATCATATTTGCAGGTACCTATATAGGTCGAGAGTTTGCTGTTGTGCGTCAAAACTGCAAATAGTAGGTAATCAGGGCTTTAAGTAAACGTTACTATTAACATATTGTTACTAAATTTAAAGTTACTTGAACCACTTTATCGGTTAAGTTATACAACATAAAGTATACATTGGTATAAATTAACGGTAAAATAACGTCACTAGCTTTTTGTAACACTGTTAATTATCAATCGACGTTAAACCTGAGTAAGGTAACGCATGAGAATTAACGTTAAGTAACCTTACTTTTTATGTTGTTTGGTAACGTTATCCAGCCCTGATATTACTATAGTTTTGAACAAGTGTGACGCGTTATATTTCACCTTAGTTTATAAATGTTGTCTATTAGAATTTTCAATTATACCATGGTTTATTGTTTACCTCTCATTACAAAGATTAATTTGTTCTCTTTATTCCATTTAATTTGTTTTTTCTATGCAGAATATGTTATGGTCAACTTTATTATCATTAATGATTTTCTGATAAGCAAATATGTAGATTAAATTTCGCAGATAAATGTTTTTGAATATTAAACTTTTAACAAGCACGTTTTTAAATGATTACTTGTATTGTTGTTGTACTGTGTGTGTTTATATTTAATTAATATTGTTAATAAATTTAATGATTATTTCATAAATTTATGACATGTGATAAGTGTAATTAATAAATCCTTTAATGAGCCTTATGATTACCAATATTTATGTTTGAATAATAAATTAGTTGGTGTTGTGTATCGAATAATGTATGCTTGACTGTAAGATCTAACGCTCTATTCAAATCTATATTACATTACAAGTACACAAATACACAATATAAAGAAATCTTTAGAATTTACACTTATGCAGTAAACAATAACAGGCCTCGACGATTGCACCCCTGCACCTAATAGGTATGAGTAGAGCTAGATTTGCAGAATTATTTTATAATGTCGTACATATCTGTGGTTAATTAATTAGTTATCGTTAGAATGTTTAGGAAGTGAAGTTTCATCGATCCTTAATTTGTTACTAATTTTGTTAAGACTGCACTTTGTAATATATTTTTGATATTGCAATTTCTATAACCTTATTCTTACAGTATTCTTTAATTGTGTACTTATTTTAAGAAAATATTGATGTTGTGTAAATGGAAATTTGTTGCATTCGCTTGTTAATAATAGTTTGCTTTTTAGTGAATGTTAAATATGTGTTATGTGTACATCATGTGCTTTGTCATGTAAAATGTTTGTTTTATTGTTTGTAAATACCTACCATTTATAGAAAGTGTAAATAAAACTATTCTCCAAATAAAAAAACAATATTTGTTTTAATATAAAAACATTATTACCTATTATTTGACAAGCACTTTTGAGAACCAGAATATTTCAACTTCAGCAGTTACATAATTCTTCAATATAACTATTACTTGTACTAAGAGAACCAACAGTTAATTTTTATATAATAAATTTACATAAATTATTTATAATTTCTAATGAATACACACAATAGATCGTTAATAAATCGTACTAATTTTCAACAGACTATTTATCTAGCAATATATAGAGCACTGTTTGAATATATTTATCACATATTTAGATACAATTTTTGTTTACGCATCACTTGATTGGGTCAGTTTATAAATTAGAATATGTAAACATTCTGAAGGTATCCCTCAATTTCGTTTCATTTTTATGTATAGAAGTAATAGATTAGACAATAATCAATCAATCTCTCAGTATTGAAAAACAATATTAATATGCTAATATGGTCATTTTAAGGGATTACCCTTTAATTAACTTTAAGTGCAATCACTGATTAAAAAATATATAATATATTAGATGTGTAAAAAGTTAAAATATATAATGTGTCTTTTAACTTAATTTTAATCAAACACAATTCTTGTATTCAAAGGAGCCATGCAATAGGTAGGGAAGTTTTCCACAAAGTTGACAGAATTTTATTCCAAAATATTGATTACTCACATACTCACTTGGCCAGCATGGACTATGGCTTAAACTCTATTTGCATCTTAGAGTTGATGATGATCATGTGAAAGGTATTAGTGATGTAACAAATGTTTAATTTTTCAAATTTACGAGCTGACTATTCTAAACGAGATGCAATATTTCCCTTAACAGACTGCCAATACTAGAGTCTTCGAAAAATTCTTTACTACAAAACCACCATACTTGTTAATAAGCTGTTCAAAAATAATAAAAGCCTGTATCTTTAGTATAAGTATACTATCTAAGGTGGCCCCACAGGGCACCACTGCCAGTGATCAAGAAAGTTCCACCCAAGTGGCATGCCGTTAACATACCAATACTTGAAATGTCTCATGGTAATATTTTACAGAGGCCAAAATTTCAATACCTACTACACAATTAACATATTTAAACTATCAATTATTCTCTAGTTGAAACTGCCTCACGAATATAAGTAAATTAACAATATAAACATCTGTGTAGACAGTCTATAAACTTCACTGTCATTAATTTGGTAGAGGTAATTTTGTTGCGAAATATTGCCATCATTTGCTCAGTCTAAGGCATGGATAACTTAACAGCATTAAATATAGCGGTTTAATTCTATGCTAATCACTTTCACTACCACTTTGCCCTGGGACATAGTCTTCATCGTCTTCATCTGATAAATCAAGGTCATCCAAATCTTGGAACAAGGATTCATCCACTTTAACTGTATCACCTAAAAGTGAAGAAAATAAAGACAATATATATTATGATCAACAATTAAGAATATACTTTTTTCAAACTGAATAATCCTTGAAAGACAGAAAGCTTTAAACAGGAAAGAGTTATTTATACAAGAAAGTTCACTGAAATCTAATACACAAATAAAATCAATACAACAAGTTTTATCTGAATATGCAATTGTTATATCTGTTTCATAATAAATACTTCAGTATTATTATTTTTTTTATAATTATGTTATTCTATACTATATGTATCCTTTGTAGCCTAGATATGTCAAATACAGTCAATATATTACTTGTATAGCAAATGAACCATAATTTATTTAAGTTACCTATTACCTGTTTCTAAGTTGTTGCTGCAAGCCCAGACATTATATCCTACATCAAGTACAATCAACTCCTAGAAGGTACACTACTACTCCTTACGACTCTAACTACTAATAACTCTACTCATGACAATGTAATTGACAATTATAAATTTATTTTGGTAGTCAGTACCAACTTAAAAATCTTCAAAAGTTAAAAAACAATAGTCATTCAAACAACTTGAAAAAAACCATAGACACACTCAAAGACAAACACAAATAAGCGCAAGCATATAGTGATTTCAGCTTACCATCTTCCAGAAACTTCAAATCAGATTCATTAAGGGTTGTATCTCTTAGAAACAGTTCTTTGCCTGTAAGCTTATTTTTTTCCTTCGCTTCTTTTTCTCTTTTTGCTGGAATGCCCATATCAATTTCAAATTGATTTCTCCATGCCAGGAATGACTCCACTGTAACCCTAGTACCCTCAAATCTTTTCTGTAAATAGATAACATTTATAAATTAAAGATTTGTTTATAATACCTGTACTTTTAGATTAGGCATGTTCCAGGCACCCGGACTAGCCATGTTCACTCCAGTTGGCCACAATTTGAATATATGGCATGCTTCTTGATACACAACTATTGACATACATAACTACAGACAACAGTTATTTTGTTTTGTTACATGTGTTGGGTTTGCTTTGTAATTTAGTAACCTTACCAACTATCATTAACTTCTAGTATGAAATACTTGGAAGTATTTGCAGTGAAGATGAAATGGATATTCTGCAAATATCCAGTGTTCTGCCTATAAAAAATTCTGGTAATAAAAAAATATTGTAAGATTACTGTTATTTGATTTATAAATAAGAATTTACATAAATATGATATTACAATAAATTTCATTAAAAGTGTGTTGTTAGCGGTTTTGCTTCTCTTCATAAGCTAGGCCAGCTTCTGAGATGTTTTTTAGTACTGCATGGCACTAAATGATAAATTCTGGCAAATTCTGTAATGTGTCTCTCGACTTAACTCACATCTAAAAAATGTCACAGGGTAATGTTTGACTGAATATCTAAACAGCTTCTGGGTTAGCTGAATATCAGGTATCTGGGAAAATGATTATCTGTAAGGCGATAGTATGTTATTTATTTGTATAAGAATATAGTTAATATTATCTCACCATTTCAGCCTCCTCTTCAGCTTTCTTCTTTGCTAACATCTGTGCCTCTCTTTCCTTTTTAATTGCATCCCATTTTTCATTGAGCCACTCCTGGCCTGATGATACCAATGTGAACACCATTACCATTCCAAGGTTTTCTTCTCCCTAACAAATTCAAAATTTACATTTTTTATTAACATATAATTATTATTTAATTAAAACTGTATAAAAGTAAATGATGACATGATGATAGTTTGTTATCATTATATCTAATGTTAAACTAGGCTTAAACAAAAGAATTCCTTGCAACTATGAAAATCCGTCTCAAAATTATAAAAATTACAAATGAATCAAGTTACCTGTTCAGTCAAAAATGTTAGGAGTTCATTTTTATCAACAACATCATCAAAGTTTTCTTCATTTTCAATCTCAATGAGGGGCAACTCATCAGGGTACTTTGGTGTATATGTGAACACCAGTTGACATGCCAACCCATCCCCCTCATCAAAGCCCTCTGACTTTATTGGTATAGAGAACTTATGACTGGGTTTCCTTTCTAATACTAAAAGACAATTACAGAAATATAGTTTACATGAATAGATGATACACTTTACTTTGTAATAATAGTCTCCTGAAACAACTCAAACTAGGCCTATAGCCAGAGAATAGAAAACATAAATATAAATTTTAAAATTCATATTTATACAAATTATTAAACCAAAATTATTAAACTAAAAGAAATAATCTCTACCCACAGCACTCAAGCCCCTAGAGAATGAAGCAACTTGAGTAGAAGATTCCATATACTCCTGTGAAAACGCCTCGTACCTAATCTCCAAATGTTACACCAACTTTGTTAGAGTAGTTCACTAACTACCTTCTCACTTCACTGTAGAGCACAAAATACCGGATTTTGAAACACCGTAAATTGAAGTGGTAATACATATTGGTCGCTCCAAGCCTAAATTCGAACGCGGTATGTAGTTACCAATGTCGTGGAAAGTTAAAAGAGGTAATGTTTTCGTCGTAGGCAAAAAAATCGTGGTTGTACCTACTTTGCATATCACCATAGTAAATAGAGTCTAAAGCTTCAATCTCACTAGATTGTTCATATTCATAATCCATGCTGTAAAATTATTATTCCTTTACAGTATATTACTTTACCGCTAAAGTGTTTTCTTTCAATGATTAACAACAATGTTTTAAAATTATCACAAAGGCATTTTTGTGGTTATATGTGAAATGTCATGTTTGTCATACGTCAGTAATGTCAGGAATATCATAACATTAACTTCGATAACGTTTGAGCGTAATCTGACATAAAATACTATCTATCTATTAATGTAGCTCTACATATTAATATATGAAAGAATATTTAAAATCGATTGAGTAGTTCTTTAGTTTATACATAACAAACAAACACACAAATCTTTCCTCTTTATAATATTAGTGTAGATCAATCAGATCAATGCTTCTAAATAGTATATGGTAATATAATAGTGTATGGTATAATATAAATAAATAAACAATAAATATAACGTGTTTCAATGTGCATTATTCAGTAATTGAATATTCACAAATTATTAATTAAAAAATTCCATGAGGCATAATCGTAGACATAATTAATGGAGCGATAAAAGTAGTGAAGTAGCTTTTTTTATATATTCTTCGCTTTGGATTCTGGAGATACTTGATTATCCAACTAGAAACAAAAAGTTATGCTATCGATGCCGTGTATACTACAGCAGTACAGCCAATATCATCAAAGCTTTTTACACGTTTTATATTATATTATCTATATGCCTTTTTTAAATTGATGTTAAAGCATCAATTCATGTTCAATTCTCAAGTCAAATAATTAAAATTAACGCTGCAATCTAGGTACGTGCCCGCAAATGTTTTATATTTTTCCCGCTATTTTTATGTTG
>DWNH01000390.1:0-15641 GCA_018249895.1 Tiana niger
GGTACTTGTGGAGATAACGCAGAATGTCGCGTACAGCGGCATAGTCCATATTGTACCTGTGCAGTAAGTTTTACTGGAGATCCATTTGTTCGATGCACACCAAAAATTAGTGTTCCTGAAAAACCAGCTACACCATGTGAACCTAATCCTTGTGGGCCATTCGCAACGTGTAGAGACTTTAACGGATCTCCAATGTGCAGTTGTAGACCAGGATACCAAGGGGCACCACCACGATGCGCCCCAGAATGCTCTATTAATGAAGATTGTCGTAAGAATAGGGCCTGTGTACGAGAGAAATGTGTAGACCCATGCATAGGCTCTTGTGGCGCGAATACTGATTGCCGAGCCATGAATCATCTGGCTATTTGCACGTGTTTACCTGGTTTCCGTGGCGATCCATTCGTAGGCTGCAGTATTGTTGAAGGTAAATTATACTACCATACATATTAGCTGACAGTTTCGATTTTATTTTAATTTGTCACTTAACTTTAAACCTGTTATAGATATGTAAAATAATTTAATCCATTCACAAGTGCTAGAATTAAACAACATACGAATGCAATATTTGTATTCCAGAAAACATACCTCCATTGTACGAAGAACCATGCGCTTATACCCCGTGTGGAATCAATGCTAGATGTGATAATGGAACTTGTTCCTGTATACCTGGTTATCACGGCAATGCGTACGTTGAATGCCGACCTGAATGTACTAGTGACAATGACTGCCAGAGACAACTAGCTTGTATTAACTACAAATGTGTTAATCCTTGCAAAGATGCTTGCGGCTTAGACGCAGTGTGCAACGTGTACAATCATATCGCCATCTGTGAATGTCCAGTGCCACTAAAAGGAGATCCGTTCTTAGCTTGTCACCGAGTTCTAGGTAAGTTAATATAGTAACAGAAAAGAGCATAGATATACTATTATATTATTTTATATCATTTTATTTAGTTGTGAGTCACACACTTCATTTACTTTATATGTTCATTATTAAACAATTAAATAAAATGTATTAGTAAATGGTTTATCATAACTATTGTCGTTTAAGTAAATCATATAATTGTCCTAGGGTCTTATTTTCCAAATATTTAAAATAAATAAGCTCTGTTTTATGTCGCTCCCCTTCATGTGATAACGTAAACAAAAATTTCAGTGGTCTATAAGTTAACAGTTTATTGTAAGCATGCTTTATATTCCTATGAGGCGGCACCTATTTATTAGATATATATTTATAACCAATGAAACTCTCGTGTAGCGCCAGCCGTAACGGATCCTTGCACACCCAATCCGTGTGGGCCGAACACGATATGTAGAGCTGACGGTACGGTGGCGCACTGTTCGTGCCGGCCGCCAATGTTCGAGGAACCGCCGACTTGCCGGCCGGAATGCCGCGTACACTCCGACTGCGCGCCCGATCGTACTTGCCGCAATAACAAATGCCTGGATCCTTGCCCCGGTGCGTGCGGCAACTCCGCAGAGTGTCGCACGAGGTTGCACGCACCTATTTGCACTTGTCCACGCGGCTTTACCGGAGACCCATTTGTGCGTTGCAGACCAGGTACGAAAACAAATTTTTTATTAAAGAATGTAAAATTTCAATGAAATTTATCCCTCAAAACGATTTATTTCAGACAATATCTATTCTTTCAAGCCTCCAAGCTGCTTGGCGAAAAAATCAATAAATTTTTATATTGATTACCAAATTGTCAAAAATAAAATAATTGTCAAAAAATTTGCGTGGAAACTGTCTATAAATGCGTAATTAATTCTACAATTGTTTTTTAATTATCTGACAGAGTTGGAACTCGAATCCAAAAACAAGTCACCTTGCCCCGACTGCGGACTGAATGCGGATTGCATCGACGGCAAATGTCGCTGTCGACCAAGCTTCTTCGGAGCACCTCCGTTCTGTCGCTATGAATGTCAGAGTTCTAGCGACTGCGACTGGAAACAAATGTGCCTGAACAGACGCTGCGTAGATCCTTGTCCAGGAGCTTGCGGCCAAAGCGCGCATTGCACACCAGTGGCCCATGAACCTCGTTGCAGTTGTCCCACGGCCACTTCAGGAAATCCCCTTATAGAATGTCGGCCCATCGATACCATTCGTAAGACAGATACAAGGAAGATTGCTTATGTTACAAATACGTATACAATACTATGCATAACCGTACAACTCGCGATACCCAAAGTTGAACTTTCTATATAACGAACGCGCGATCTTCTTTTCGCTTTTAAAACTTAGGCATGGGTTTTACTAGTGAAAATAAGTGAGCTGTTTGTCCGTAACCCGTGATAAAATCAAACGCTTATGGAAAAGCGCTTTATATATTTGCTACGACTATACATAGCCGCTTGTAAACATTTAATAATTAATAATAAATATTTCACAGCAAAACCACCACCGAACGATCCTTGCAATCCCTCGCCCTGCGGCCCAGGCGCAATTTGTCGCACTAGGGGAACTAGCGCATCATGTGAATGCGAGCCCGGATTACGCGGTGACCCGTATAGTGGATGTCGCCCCGAATGTGTAGCAGATTCAGATTGTTCACCAACACGAGCCTGTATGCGCTCTCATTGTCGCGATCCTTGTCAGGGCACGTGTGGAGTTGGAGCTGAATGCGAAACTGTGAACCACATTCCTTTATGCTCGTGCCCTCCTGGAACACGAGGAAATGCTTTTGAAAGATGCGAAGTTATTGTGTCAGGTGAGTTAAAGTTTACAGGATATTTTTATTGTGTTATACAATAACTATTTTGAAATTTCATTTTATGTTATAAATAAATAACATCAGTAATCAGTTCATATTTTTCGCAGCACCTCCATGTTCGCCTTCACCATGCGGCCCAGGCGCTATATGCTCTGTGGTCGGCGACAATGCGGTATGTTCTTGTCCAAGTGGCACAAACGGTGACGCCGGTTCATCCGGCTGCAGACCCGAGTGCATCGTCAGCTCAGAGTGCCCGCGTGACCGTGCCTGTGTACGCAATAAGTGCGTAGATCCATGTCTCGGTGCATGTGGAAACGGCGCGATGTGCAGAGTCTTCGACCACGCACCGATATGCTCGTGCCCACCTTCTACCACTGGAGATCCATTCCTTGACTGTAGGCAAAGAGGTTTGTCTTATTAATAGGATTATTAAAAGGTTTTATTCTATTATTCAATCGTTATGTTTATTACATTAAAATCTTGTCACTTTACAGAAATTCCACCAACTTCACCATCCATCTTTGATCCCTGTGATCCTAACCCTTGTGGGCCTCATGGAACGTGTCGCGACGGTTTCTGCACCTATCCTGAATGTATAGTTAACGATGACTGTCCTGGTGATCGGTCTTGTATCAACAGAAAATGTTCCGATCCATGCATCAACGCATGCGGTATTAACGCTATATGCACGGGTGTCCGTCATAACGCCGTATGCTCATGTCCAGCTGGATACACAGGCTATCCATTTGTCCGCTGCGAGCGCATAACAATCGTAACACCAGCGCCGCCGAAACCAGAATGCGAAAGGGATGAACAATGTGCAGATAACGCAGCGTGCATCGACTCAAGGTGTTCGCCTGTATGTGGACCAACTAATTGCGGCTTGAACGCCAGATGTATAGGCAAACAACATCGAGCTCTATGCGCTTGTTTACCAGGATACGAAGGAAATGCTTATACAGCATGTTACTCAGGTGCGTACAATTGTAATATAAATAATTTTAGTGGTTGTTAATTAACGATGTTATGTCAATAACCTCGTTTTTTTACAGTTCAATGTCGCAGCAATAACGACTGCCCTGATGACGAAAGTTGCGAAAGTGGCTCATGCATTAAAGTATGTTCGCGAATTCGTTGCGGAAGTGAAGCTCATTGCGTCGCTCGTGGTCACGTTGCATCATGCGAGTGTGACGCTGGCACGCGCGGCAACCCTTGGACGGCGTGTCGCAGTGATGAATGTAGCAACGACGAAGATTGTCCCGCGTGGTTGGCGTGTAGAGGAAGAAAATGTCAAGACCCCTGTCCCGGAGCTTGCGCTCAGGGTGCTCTTTGTACAGTTGTTCGCCATGCTCCATCTTGCGAGTGTCCACGTGGCACCCAAGGCAACCCGAAGATTGAATGTCGGCAAGGTACAGTTTTCAAATTTCAATTTATAGTTAGCATTTTCATTTTAATCTTAAAATAACTAATTATTATAATAAATACATGTACCTATTATTGCAGTTTTAGAAGAAGTAGAATGTGAAAGTGACGCAGATTGCGGGCCAGATAAGGCTTGTCTACAAGGAAACTGTAGGAACCCGTGTGAAAAGACATCATGTGGAATAAGGGCTGTGTGTCGTGTTGCTAATACATTGCCATTCCGCACACTCGTTTGTGAATGTCCTCAACCATTAACTGGCGATGCTTCCGTACAATGCAATCCTAGTAAGTTTCAAAAATTTTCATCTGACCGTTTGATTACCAATTGAGACATTACTGTGCTAAAGCTAATATAATCAAAAAATATTTAATCAGTTTTTTTTTCAGTTAAAATTTTTTGTTGCATTTAAAACGTACGATGTAGGTAGGTATCGGTATTGATATTGCATACAAGTTTATTGTACTCTACGATGGCGTTGTTCTAGCTTCTGGTTGATAAAGATTATATCAGCAAAAAAAAGAAACGGCCTGAAGCGGTAAATTAAGTATGCAACTATTATTTTCTAAATTTGTGTTTTTTTTTTCACGAATGCGTTGTATATACACATCGAAAATGTAAATAGTAAGATCAATTATCTCTGGTTTACTTCAAATGTGGAATGATCTTGGTTGGGCACTTCTAAATTTTCCTATTTGGACAATATTTTGTAACTATTGTAAGCTATGTTGAGAATAGTAGCATATCTATAATGTGCCTATGTATATATGAAAACCTCCCTGTACGTATTGCCACTGCAAGTGTAACGTTTTGAACCATGTATTTGCCAAGCTGAAAACCGCACCTATAAAGTAATAAGGCACTGTCAGTGATTTGAGTACTTATTAAACAGTTGTGACTTTATTGTGCAGTGAATAAAACAGTCGCTGATATAGGGTAGTCATAACAACCGACTTTTTGGTAGAGAATTTTTGTAACTACAAATCTTATTACCAGGAGGACAATGCACTTCGGACACGGAGTGCGGGGATGAGGAGCGATGCTTACAAGGTCAATGCGGTCCAGTGTGCGCGCAAGGCACGTGCGGCGTGGGCGCTGAGTGTCGCGCAAGTGGACACCGCGCGCGCTGCACCTGCGTGCCGCCGTTGCAAGGCAACCCAGACGTCGCTTGTACACCTGGTGGGTATCTTTTATTTTTCAAAGTGGATATCTTTTATTTAACAAATGAGCTTGCAAGTCGCCACGTGTTAAGTGGTCATTGCAACACATATGCAACTTCAGGCAACCTTAGTCCCACCTGAGATCTTAAATAGGTGTGTTGCTACTTCTGAGGATTAAGGTGGTAGCCTCGTATTTAGAGAACTCCAACAACCACACCCTCCTTCCAAAACACAATAAATTGCTTCTTTGGCGACGAACCTACCACTCTTAAATATTTAGTACAAAACTCTTGAATATGGGGCTAATAGGATCATATTGATAGGGGGCGAATCGGATCACACTTCTAAACTGATATATTGCCTTTTTTGTGGATACTACCTTATATTTATTTTATTTGATATGGTTCGCACGTACAAAAGTTTGCTTTTGTTTAACTTTACATTGCACTTTAAATTAACAGAACCTCAAAATATGAATACGAAATTAAAGAATGAGGCAACTCCTGTAATTAAAATTTAAAAGTTTCCTATAAACAGTGGCACTGTATAACAGAGTAGCACTGCATCGACTGTTCCGAATTATTCATTTATGCACCATCAAAACTTGGGATTCACTGCAATGCTTGTGAGAAATGGTGCCTCGAAAAATATGCTAACATGGCTGACGGAATAACCGGACCATATGGTTGTGATTTACGTGTTAACAATTTAAACTGATCGTATTTTAATTATTTTATTAATATGGCTTGTACGATCCCATTCGCCCCACAACCCCCAGTTTGTTCGATTCGGATTTTGTTGATTATTTTAGTATTTAATAGCTAAATAAAATAATGATAGACTGGTTGAGGTTTTCAAATGTTTATTTCATAGTTAATTAATTACTGATTACCAATTTGGTACTAAACATAACATAAATAACTAATACTTTAGTAAGATTCGTTCCGGTCTAGGCTGCTTATTTTTATTTGAAGGGTTAAAACTGTTAAGAACCCTCAGTACTCACTCAAAATTGGTATGTACAGCATCGGAAGGCGCTTTATGTTCATCGGACGCGGAATGCGGTTCTGCCGAAGCGTGCGTATCGCAGCGGTGCGTGTCGGCGTGCGCGGGCGCGTGCGGCGCAGGCGCTCTTTGCGACGCGTCCAACCATCGCGCGCGCTGCCGCTGCCCGCCCGGCACCGCTGGCGATCCCACTCGCAACTGTTATACCCGTAAGTCGCTTTTACTTTAAGATATTTCAATTGTTTTGTTTATCATGTGCAATATATACAACATAATGACAATAAATAAAGAAATAACTAATGTAGATTCAGCACTAATAACATTATAAAAACATTTTTTTTTAGCTGAATGCACGACTGATGATGCCTGTCCGTTCGATAAGACCTGTATCAATAGTTATTGTCAAGACCCCTGCGCTATTGGCTCCCCGTGCGGCCGAGACGCCGCATGTGAGCCCGTCGCGCACGCCGCTACATGCCGCTGTCCGCCTGGCATGCAAGGCGATCCACACCGAGCTTGTGTATCCGTTCAATGCCACTATAACGAAGATTGTAATGATGAGCAAATTTGCAATCGCCTTAACCGCGTCTGTCAACCAGCCTGCACAGACAACTCATGTGCACCCGGCGCCCTATGCACAGCCTCTAACCATCGACCTGTATGCTCGTGTCCACATGGCCAAACAGGAGACGCCTACCTACGCGGCTGTACCACCGTGCTATTTACGAACGAATGTACAGTAGACTCTGACTGCCCTTCGCCATTAGCATGTGTAAATGCTCGTTGTACAGATCTTTGCCAGAGCAATCCCTGCGATGTCGGCTTGCTTTGTAAGACCGTAGATATACTGCCCCTGCGCGCAGTGGCGTGCGTTTGTCCAGACGGTGGCCGAGTCGCACCGGACACAGGATGCCGATCGCCACCAGAAGGAGAGTGCACTGCTGATTCAGATTGCTCCAGCACCCATACTTGTCACCGAGGAAGCTGCGTAGAAGCTTGTAGAGCTGCTCCTTGTGGAAGAAACGCTCTTTGTGAATCTATTGATCATGTCTCACGCTGCTCGTGTCCACCTGGCTATATCGGAAACCCAAGAGTCGAATGTAACACAGGTAAAACTAAAATATGTTTTCAAAATAGATTACGATGTTTTATTATTAGTGTAAATATTTTAATACTTTCTTTTTGATACAGAGCCGCGTCAACCTACTGTGTGGGAGTGCTATAGCGACGAAGAATGCAGTCCTGAACAAGCATGCCGTGAGCGCATTTGCACCAACCCATGCGTTGATGCGTGTGGAGTCGGCGCACTTTGTCGCGTCATCAACCACAAACCACAATGTAATTGCCCCCTCGGATACACAGGAAATGCGTATACAAGATGTGTTCCACGTAAGTTCATACCAAGCATATCAAGTGCGAAGTATTTTATTATTTCAAGTGCAAAATACCATTTTTATTTTCCCTTTAGAAAAATGTTTCACTAGGTTCTAATAAAACGTCATTGTTTTCAGCATCAGACAAGTCCGTCGTACCAGTTGGTTGCAAAGCAAATTCAGAATGTCCGCTATCACAGGCTTGCATAAATGGCGCTTGCGCAAATCCTTGCAACTGCGGCCCAAGTGCAGAATGTTCTGTTGTCAGACACCACCCGGTTTGTTATTGCGAGCGTGGATTTTCAGGAAACCCGTATATTGGATGTACAAAAGGTAAATTTTTGTAAAAATAAAATATTAAGCGTGTTTATATGTCATGACGTAGATTTATTTAAATGTTACCATAATGTTTATATAAACTATTCTGTTTTCAGTTGGATGCACAACGGATAGCGAATGTTCCGTCAGTGACATGTGCTACAACGGCGCCTGCGTAAGCCCTTGCATAGTCGAAGCACCATGCGCTATTAGCGCTCAGTGCTACGGACAGTCTCATCGAGCCAATTGCAGATGCCCTGTTGGTACAACTGGAAACCCATACACAAAATGCCAGGCCTCACAATGTGAAGTAGACTCTGATTGTAATGATGACAGCCTTTGCATGAGAGGAGTGTGCCTTAATGCCTGTTCCATCGAAGGAGGCAATCCTTGTGCTAACAATGCAGTGTGCTACGCACGAAATCATGCTGCTGTCTGTAAATGTCCGCCTGCACTACCTGCTGGAGATCCATTGACGCAATGTATGAAAGTTGAAGTTTTAGGCGAACCTGAATGTCGCACGGACAGCGATTGTCCTAGTGGCCACGCATGTCTCAGAGATGAATGCCGCGAAGCATGCACAGAATTAAAACCATGTGTTGGAAACGCCCGATGCTCCGTTTCGGACAGTATACCATTCCGTACTCTAATATGTCGCTGTCCTGAAGGATATGTGCCCGAGGAAGGCGGTTCTTGCAAACCCGCTCAACTCCCTCCACTCAGCTGTTCGACTGATAACGACTGTAAAGATCAGGAGTCGTGCGTCAATAGGATCTGTCGAAACCCGTGCAATTGCGGAGAAAACGCCGAATGCTTTGTTCGGGACCACAGACCTGTATGTTCGTGCCGTGAGGGTTTCGACGGAAACCCATACCACATATGTCGCACGGTCGGCTGCCGTTCAAATTCAGAATGTGAATCACACCAAGCTTGTATAAACGGTAATTGTGTCAGCCCATGCCTATTACAAAGTACTTGTGGACCGAATGCAGATTGTTATGTGGAAAGAAACTACCCGTCATGTCGCTGTCGTTCAGGATTTGAGGGAGATGCATTCTTGGGCTGTAATCCTGTCGAATGTAGATCTAATGGCGACTGTCCGCAAGATAAACAATGTCACGCTCATAGATGTATTAACCCTTGTCACGGCAGGAATATATGTGGAAACAATGCAGTTTGTCTTGTAAGAAATCATATTGCAGTTTGTAAATGTGATCAGGGTTATACAGGAAGTCCTTACGTAGAATGTAGGCCCCAGATTATACCAGAGTGCTATGTGGACGGCGACTGTCCGTCAAGATTAGCCTGCTTGTCTTCAAAATGTGTAAATCCGTGCACAGCTGTACACCCATGCTCCACACCAGCAAAATGCGAAGTGTCACCGACATTACCAGTTCGCACTATGCTATGCACCTGTCCACCAGGATATGTCAGCAATGGCGGCGGTGTCTGTCGTCCATCCACACCGGTATTAGAAGTCGCTTGCGAAATTGACAACGATTGTACTTCAAACCACGCTTGTGTTACCTCAATTTGTAAGAACCCGTGTCAATGTGGACCGAACTCTGACTGTCAAATAAAAGACCACAAGCCAGTGTGTGCCTGTAGACCCGGCTTCATCGGGGACCCACGAACTGGATGCTATGATGTACTTTGTCAAGCCCATACACAGTGCGCAGATGACGAAACATGTATTAACAACCGCTGCATTCCAGCTTGTTCAGTAGAACCGAACCTTTGTGGAGACTCCGCCGAGTGTTACGCTCTAGAACACCGTGCCTCATGTCGGTGCAAAATTGGTAGCGTTGGTAATCCATCTATCGCATGTACGCCAATCAGTTGCCGTGCCAATAGTGACTGTCCTACTGACAAATCATGTATAAATTCTAAATGCGTAGAACCATGCACAACTGGACGCTGTAATGAGCCTGCAGAATGTCGAGTTCACCTTCACGAAGTATATTGCGTATGTCCGCCTGGATATGAGGGCACTGACAAGGGCTGCAATAAAACCGAACCGCGCTGTAACTCCGACGTCGACTGCCCAACAAGCACCGCTTGTCTAAATGGAAAATGTTTCAATCCGTGTCTAGAAATAAATCCTTGTGGTGTCAACACCGAGTGCAAAATTGCAAACACGCTTCCTGTGCGCACAATGATCTGCGAATGTCTACCCGGCTATAGAGGAAACGCCCTCGTCGAATGTACACCTTATAAACGTAAGCCCAAAATGTTGCTCTAAGAGTTTAAATATTTTATAATTAACGATCCGTTTTGTATATGAATGTCTAATATTTTTTACAGCGCCTGTCACTACTTGTGTTACGGGACAAGGAGTAGATGTGAACGGTGAATGCGTGCCATGTCTAGAAGATGAGGGGCGAATGGTGGACACGCGCGGACGCTGCGTGTGTGACGTCGCGCGGGGCTTGGTGGTCCGAGGAAACGTGTGTGTACCCATTGGCTGCCGCGCCGATACCGACTGTGACGACCGCTCAGCCTGTATCAATGGAAAATGCGTTGACGCGTGCGAAGCCGAACCCTGCGGCATGTACGCAACTTGTGACGCTACCGGTCATCGCTCGCGCTGTACGTGCGTCACAGGCTACGTCGGCAACCCTAGACTCTACTGTAATGCTTCCACCACTCCCGATATCAACTACCGCACAGACTTCCCACTCCCAGACATGCAGGTGAGATTTCCCATTGATACATTATTGTGGACATTGGTTAAATAAGTATTACTATTTATAGAGGTGTTATGCATAGTTACGTTGACTTATAATGATTTATTTCTTAAGGTTCACTGCTTGGCTGATGGCGTGCGAGTCAGTCTCAAAATAAAGGACTTTAACGGAGTGCTCTATGTAAAGGGCTATAGCAAAGACGAACGCTGTCGACAGGTCGTTCAAACACCGGAACATCAAGAAAGTCCAGTCGATTTCACTGTACATTTCGGTGATTGTGGACTTGTTCACGTAAATGTAAGCAACGTTATTATTTTTACATCTGTTATCGTATTTCTAAACATTAAATATAGAGAAACGAAAAAAATAGAGAAAATGAAAAAAAAAACAATATTACTGTTAAATATGTTCTATGAATTGTTTTATGGTATTTTTAAACTAAACTTATAGTCATGATTTGTTTTATTTATAGGGATTAGCAAGCTTTGTGCTGGTTATGCAGAAGCATCCAAAACTTGTGACTACAAATGCCAAAGCATTCCACATAAAATGCATCTATCAGACTGGCGAACAAAACGTTACTTTAGCATTCAACGTATCTATGTTGACAACCGCCGGTACGATCGCCAACACCGGCCCGCCTCCCACTTGCTCCATGAGAATCGTTTCCCGCAGTGGGGATGAAGTAAGCTCTGCGGAAATCGGAGAAAACCTCGTCCTTCAAGTTGACGTACAGCCATCAAGTATGAATCAAACTTTTATACATAAAATAAATAAATTTTACTCTAATATTCGCCGTAATTTTCATCTTCTTACGTTATTCTTATAATTTTTAGGCATTTACGGTGGTTTTGCGCGTAGCTGTATCGCTAAGACCAGCGAAGTTTCAACAAATATAGAAAACGAGTACACAGTGACGGACGCAGACGGTTGTGCGACCGATGCCGCGATATTCGGCGAATGGGATCGAAGCGAAGATGGAAGTGCGCTTCGTGCCTCCTTCAACGCCTTCAAATTCCCGAGTAGCGACAATATACGATTCCAATGTAACATACGCGTTTGCTTCGGAAAGTGTCAACCGGTAAGAATTTAAAACATTTAAACTAAAACAAAAAACTAGACATTTAAAATAAACACCAGAAATATTTAGGTTTCTATCACTTATCGGACTAATTTATTCTTACAATATCCTCAGGTTAATTGCCGAGGGTTTGACGCTTTCGGTAAGCGAAGAAAACGTTCGATCGACGGTGAAAGCGACGGTCCTCTATCGGGCCAACTACGCGAGGAGGTAACCGTTGAGTCCAATCAGATCCTGACGCTGGAACGTCGAACCCCCTCGCAAATCGCTCGCCAGCGTGACGCGGGAGGCGCAAATGTGGCTTCGGGTGGCGACGTGTGCGTGTCCGCCGCCGGGTTGGCCGTGGCGCTGGCGTTGACAGCACTGTTAGCGCTGGTAGCCGTGGCGGCTGCCGTAGCGTGCTGGCTGGTGGCGTGGCGCCGAGCGCGCCCTCCCCCCGCTCCGTTGCCGCACCCGCCCGACTTCCCCAACCCATTGTTCCAGCGCTGAGCTCCTAGTCCGCGCCCCGCTCCTCCGCCGGCGCCGGACGGTGGCGGCTCTTCTCTTTGTGGGTTCCAGCGCGCCGCCGGAGGACCGCTGGGCGAGGGCGCCGTGAGCGCCCCCTCGTTTGCGCTCGCCGCGCCCTGTTTAGTTTATTTTTATATTTTTATTATACCTATATCTTTATTAACGTGGACTCGACGCCTCCTTCAAACTTTGTGATATGCATTATATAAATATTCGAATTCACCTAACTTTTTGTAAAATAATTATTGACTTTAGTTTGTAAGCAAGTAAAATAATAATAATAATATTGTTGTTATTATTCAAAAGTTTACTCTACCTCCCTCTTAACTTGTTAGAATTACAGATGTACTTTGACTCTTAACGAAGGGGCTACGGGTCTCAACAACTGTTTCCTTATCTTCCTTCTCGGTATCGAGGAATACACCGACAGCGTGTCGCCCTTTATTGAGCTCATCTGACAAGGTGATAGATCACTCTTGTCAACTGCAACGTCATAGAATGTACCCCCACGGCACACACTAAATCCACGATGATTCAGATACTTTGCAATAGATGTTACTGCTTCTGAATCAGACTGTTCCGGTTCATTGAAGATTCAATAAATGGGTGAGAAATATTAAAAAACGGTTTCGCTTCTCGGACTTTTGTTTAAGATGAAAGTGCATCGGTTATTTTCAGCTAAATATATGTTATATGGAAACACAGGGGAAATACTGTGGAAAAATGGAACAAGAACACGATGTTTCCGTAGTGTACTAGGTACAGTGTTTCCGTTGTGAATACACTGTAGGCTCGAGGCTGTGAGGGATTGATTGTTCAACTCTTACTATGAAAACTCGCATATGAATAAAAAACGATCAATGAATACGATTGACTTTTAGTTTGTCGATGTATAGAAATAATCGAAGTAGAGTTTCGTTTTTCATAAACTACCAATAAATTATGTAAATAGTAATAATAAAACTTATCTGTGTACCTACTATCCTAGATAGGGCACTTAACTTGACATTGAACTTGGACGTCTACAATCACCACTATGCATCAACCCAGGTAGCATCAGGCTCGACCACTACTTTAATATACCACAGAACACATGAGCAAAGTCTTCGCCACTGAGTCCCCTTAGACTATTCAGGATAAGCACTTCCCACACTCCAAAACACGAAACTAAAGTCAGATCTACTTATTTTATCTAAAAGGGCGGTACAAACAATAACAAACAGCCTAAACACTTTATTTGTGGCCGTGAGCCTTAATTATTTTATATTATTAAGTAACAAATTTCACATCATATATTAAATATTTTTATGTATTTATAATAATCGCCTCCGGTTATCTAAATCTAAATTATACATATGTCACTTAGTTCGTGCGTTTGTAATCAGCACCATTTATGATAGAAACGCTTAAATAATTGTGAATGCGAAGGTGATAATAACAAGAAAACGACTATTAAATTAGCAAATCGGCATATGGGTGGGGTAAGTGATGACTTTGACGACAGAAAATACGAGTACTTACCACGCCCGCGATCTGTGTCTCAGAGATCAGAGCCAATATCCACAGCACAGTGATCCTAGATGTCGGGGTTAGTCGCAGCTAAAAACAAATACAATCCCATCAAGTAAGTTTATCTTTAACAATTTTTTTTTGTCGTAGATCTGAGGGTAACTCATTGCTTACTAAGTTTTTCTCGAGTTTTATAATATTTAATAAATTGCGGTATGTAATCATCTAACGTTTAGTCTGTACTTTGACAACATAAACCATCTACAGAAAACGGATAGAGAACCTGGAAGACAATTAAATGAGTCGACTGGTGATTTTTGAAAGGATAGATTAAATAAATATGTAGGTTTATTAACGAATAATATTGTTGTAATTATATATATCTGATGCCTGCGCACTTTGTTCGCTTGATAGTAAACTATGGTTTTAGAGCAATGTTAAATCCACGTACTAAAACATACATCACGTAAATGCTTATAATGTTTTAATAATCGGGAACAGATATGAACTAAAGTATACGAGTATATCTTTAATATATTGTACAGCTATATTTCAACAAAATCTAATGAAGTCCGTACAGAACTTCCAAGTTATTTGCAATCATACCTGAATTAAATAAAAATAAAAATTTCAAAGTGCTCGTCACACTCTCTTGATATTAATTATGTCATTTTGTGACCATTTTAGCGCACTTCCGTGTCCGTGCACTGACCTGTATACCTAATGATATTCTGTATAGTACCTACTCTGTACTCGTAGTAGATAGTATAAAAGAGGTCAGTATTTTTAGGACTCGTTAAGACGTTGGTTTCAGTTTAAACTTTAAACGAAACTGTGGACGGTGTGAAAACCTCTGAGTACAAATACACATTAAAGCTAAAAGTGATGAGAATATTTCCACCTATGCGAAGAGAACGAATGCTACTTTGCAATTAGATATAATAAAGATAGCAGCTAACATTTTATTAAAAAACAAAATATATAAAGAGATGTAATGTTTTTATATTAATAAATTGTAGAGTATACTTTTCGCGTTCATTTTTTTTCCAGTTTTCTAGTAGACTGATATTTTTCTACTTTAAAAAAATTATATTGATTTTAATGATGAGATTATCACCATACCAACTTTCGTCAGAATTGATCCATCAGTATTTGCGTAATTAACGAACATACGATCGAATAAATAAATGGACGGGATCCAAGACCAAAGTCGTATCTACAAAACATTCAGTTGCAAGTACGGAACTTTCTTGTAGCATATAATTTGAATTGGCAGCTTTTGTTTACTTAATTAACATTATTTCCATTTTATCCATTATATTCCATCTTTGAATTTCCTTTTTTTTAATAAGCAGTTGTTTGTTCTTGGGACCCGTCGAAATGAACCCTAAGGTTCGAAATACAACATTGGTACAACGATATACAGCATTGGTACATACTTAAGACTTGATAGATATTATCTAAAGCATACCTATCATACCTACTTAAATACTTAAAAGCTATAATATTATGTCAGTTAAATAACGATATTTACCTAAAATATAATTTTATGACATTCATTCTAATTTATTTTAAAACAAAAATAAATGTAAATTTAAGCCGATATTTTTAATTTATAATTATAATAGTATTTTGTATTTTGTTAGAGATCTTATCGTATTCAACTCTACTGTAATAATATTTGTAATCTATTACATATATTAAGACTGTTAACCCAGACAATCGCAGGCGCAGCATAACGTATCGCGGTCATTGCGGCGCATGCGCGCCCCCCTGCCCTCCCCTTTCCTGTGCTCCCCCCACGCCATAATGGCAGAATCACACTTTGTTTACTGCTGCGATTGACGAGCCAGTCTGGGCAGTCGGTC
>DWNH01000391.1:0-15640 GCA_018249895.1 Tiana niger
GTGGGGGGTGAGGTGTGGGGGTGGGGTGTTGGGGGAGGGGGGTTCAGCAAAAATCACGAAATATCACAAGGGGGCGGGGTGATATATAGGTATAGTAAGATATCACGTGTATTTATTTTTTCGTCAAACGCGTGATTTTTAAACTGACTTGCCGTTGCCTAGTGACTAGTACAATGTATGTTTTTCGCATTACACCATTCCTTTAATATTATTTTTATGCCACTCAAAAACAAGCTGCAACCTTTCTGTCTAGATATACTTACAGCTGATATGCCTCTGCGACGCTGAACGCAGAGGGATGTAGCGCAGTGACGAGCGTACTGCGGTCCTCTTGCAATAACGTTTGCACTTCTTCGGGCGTGCGGTTCAGCATCGTGCTTAGAGTCTGCAAACTGCCCTCTATCGCTTCCTCGAACCCGCACTCAGCTAGATACGCCACTGCCGACTGTTGTCAATGCAAAATTGTTTAATTAACAAAACATTTTAATTAGTGTTAGATTAGTGCTAATCTTTTTAAATATGAAGTGACCATTTTAGCACTTAAGAGTAGTAATGCGTTTGTGTACAATCTTAAGTAGGACGTTGGGTTATTACATATTTAACTTAATAACTTAATAACATATACTTTAACATCAGGGATACTTGTTTACTTCTTCTTTAAAATAAATAACTAGTCCGCCATATTGGATCTAAAGTGAGTGGTCAACCAAAGTAGTGTATGCAAAATTTACGCTTAATTGGTTGGGAATAGCCGTATTTTTAATTTAGTAGCAAAACTTCACCTAAACAAGCTAACGTACAAATATTACAAGATAAATAAAAGCTTTTGACACAAGTGATTTGATATATTAATTTGATACAAGTAGCAAACAAGCGAGCAGGATAGGTGGTGTTAAGTGGTCTTGTAACCCATAGACATCAATATAAAACCTTAGGCAATACCTGAGATCGTATATCTAATTGTTACTCTTCAGGACTACGATGGTCGGACTAAAGAATAATAATTTTTGAGTATTGGCTGGCGATCACACCCTTTTTCCAAAACAATATTATGCTTCATGATAGATTTGGTTGGTGCAGTGACAGTTCTCTGGGCGCGAACCTACTATAAAATAAGTTTGTTCTGCGTGTCATTGCCAAAATGGCCAAAAGGCCGAGAAGCCATTCCAAAGAAAGAAAGAAAAATGCTGTTATAAGGTTTATTTTTTCTTTGAAAACAACGTCGTTAGAGCAGTAGTAGTACTTACGTAATACCTTTAAAAATGTACCGTTATATTGACTGCCACAACTCTTCGTAACGCATAACGTCATCGAAACAGCTGATTGGTTTGGGATGACGTGATATATGGGATAAAAAAATCACGTGGCAATGACAACTACAACTACGTACAAGAACCGTTAGGCGGTAGTGCCATATATTATGAATTCTTTTGTTCATTCCACTCTCTCCTCGCTCTTGAAATTGTATACGCGCAACCACCTCTCTAATCTCGCTAAGCTGAAATTGTAATCTTATTTCTAAAATATAAGTAGAAATACAATTCGCTATTTTATTTACTGAGGGATTCACGCAACGTCCCAAAGGTATTCTTTCTTTGGAATATTTAAAACGTCCCAAAGGAAGAAAAAAAATTGTAATAAGTACAAACCGCGGCGACGGCGTGATGGCCGAGGGCGGCGGCGCGCTGCGCGGCTGCGGCGAGCGCGGCGGGCTGCGCCGGCACGCCCACCGCCTGCGAACCGCGCAGCCGCTGCAGCGCGCCGCGCACCGCCTCCCACTGCGGCGCCGCCGCGTCTGCAGTGTCCGTGCACAGCGAGATTATGTTCGAGAGCGCTGTGGCTGATAACCTGCACACAATTTTTATATTGCACTAGCTTTCACATGTACAAAAAATTTAAAAAATAAAAGAATAAATAAAAATAAAATGTTTTAATATGTGTAACAGTAAAATATAAAACTCACTTTTGTGTAGGCGACCGACGGATTTGTGTTTCATCTTGCTGTTCAGACACCTGCCTGAACTTGATAATATCAGCAGCAGCTTGCCTCATATTTGCTTTTACCTCATCATCTTGAACAAATTTATTATTATTATTATTATCTAGTACCGAGTAGAATGTGGTACTATCTCAGTTTAAATATAGATGTCAATGGGATGCATTGCTTCTCCAAATCAGTAAGTTGATCGCATCATATTCAAAGTATTTTCCAGCTATGACACCTTTCTTCCATTACACAATAAATGAGTAGATGTAGAAATGGGTATGGCAGGTTTAGATCGCCGTCCCTTTAGCTTGGGACCAGAATACAGCAACGGTATTCTCTGCCTGTCGTAAAAGGCGACTAAACGGGGGCTTTCGGGGTTGTGGATGGCAAGAGTGGGAATTCGAACCATCCATCTATCGACCCCGGGAAGGGCGACGGCGTGTGGGGCCGCACTCCGTCGTCGACAATCGTCACAGAGAGAGAGAATGACTGGAGACACGCCTGAAAGGGCACTGCGCTGTTGACTCCGGTGCTTTCCACTGGAGATCCCTGAGTCATCCAAATGCACCGAGGTAGGCCACCAAGGCGAGTTGAGTGCGTTAAAAATCCCACATAACCCGGTATCACTCCATGATACCCGGGTACCTTGTGAAGGTTTCACCCCATCACCAAAAGTTGTAGTTCGCTATGAATAATCTACCTTGGTGCGGGTAGCACTGGCACATGGCATCCAACAGGCGCTCCACGAGACGCACGCGCGACGCGTGCCCGAACACCACCAGCTGCGACCACGCCTGCGCTAGTCGCTCCCCTGCGCCGCCCACTTCCAAAGCTTTAATTATCTGTATCACAATGAAACACCTCATACACATCTTGTTTACATAACCTTATGAGAAAAAAGTTGGAAACGAACATTCGTGTTAGTCAGGTATAGACATGGTCAGTAGGACATAAAAGGAGTTAACAGTCAAGCAATAAATATTTAGAAAAACAGATCGAATAATGTGCTTTTCGTACAGGCAACGAAACATCATATTCAAGTTCATATGAAAAGTAACTTATAAAATGAAAGATAGAATGTTTAAATATTTATTATAAATTTACCTCTTCCATAGCAGACGGTTCTGGAACATACACATTAGGGACTAGGGTGTCCAATAGCTCAGTTGCTCTTTCAAAAGAAGCATGTCTGGAAAATTAATCATATGTTTATATGAAAGAAAAATTATTATTATTTATTTATCAAATACTTATATAACGATGTAATATACCTGCATGCCACTGTGACAAAATGCCTATAGTATATGCTCTCTTTGTATGCATCACCAACTAATTTGTAGTTATCATCTTTCATTAGCAATGCGTTTAACCTCTCCGCTAGTGTTATACTCTGAAAAATGTTTATTTCAATCATAGAAAACTCTTATAATAAAACTACTTAGATTTAACCCACATAAATAAAACTTCGTTTTAGTATCTGTGTACCTGTAAATGATCACTGCAAACACCCATTGCTGTAATAAAAAAGTTAGTGTCTGTGGCTTCTTGTGGTGCCAACTTGTCTCTTTTCTCTAAATCATCTAATATGGAAGACAAGATATCTACACGGGGCCCACCTGCAAATGAAAAATTTCATAAATCGACATGTTGGACTCTATCTAGTAATCTATCGAATCTATCTAGCAAATTAACGAATTTTTACTTGACTTGTTCAAAGGGTTATCAATGTCTTTACAAAAAGCTTCTTTAGTAATATAATATTACTGCTTCATTTGCACGGATTTCCTAAATTTTACTGTGTAAAAAGTCTAACGATTTTGATAAAATGCCATGCCATTCCTTACTCTTTTTGCTACTTAATTTGAATTTTAGTTTTAATTCTTCATAATGAAATCTACAATCAACATGCCCATAATATTTTCTATCTTCTATCTATTCTCTCATAGTAGTTCTTTTATTTATTATCTATCTGTTACATCTTTGGATTACCAGAGATCTGGAGTATGTCTAAATAATAAATAGTTAAAAAAATTATATAACTTAAAAAAGTAGTTTCATAGTTTAGGATAGCCAATAATGTGTTGATAAAGATCTTCTCTTATATTAGAAAGCAGATTTTTGCAAAATACACACGTTCTTTACAATACAGGCACAGGAGATAGTAGTACGCTGTGAGACCAGGCTCAATGCCCAGTTGCCTAAACTCTGCTACAATTTGCAAGGCAATCTCTTGCAATTGTTTTCCACTGCCCCATGCCGATATGGATCTCAAACTCGCTGACAAAGTCCCGGCATTTGGTGATACACCCTGGAATAAACAAATATAAGGATATACTATATATTTTATTGTTCTGACTAACCACTAAGAGATAACTCCTGTCTTTTTGTTGTCCACAAGATGGTAATAACAGTGTTACTAAACTATTGTTTTAATTATTTTTGTCTTATGCATATGGCGCCGGGATGAAAAAGACGTGGCTGGCTAAGGGTGTAAATCTGCTATTGCTATATTGCGTTGATTCGTGACTTGTACTTCTAATAGCATAACTACGACCTTACGTAAGAGTAAACAACTCTGAAATACTTTTTTTCTAAAGGATTTTGTGTCAACTACAGTATTACAGGAATCTTGTTTTCTTAATAGAAATTTAATATTTTTAAATGAACTTAAACTTTTCCAAGAACAACTTTTTATTAGTTAGTTTGTTAGTAGAGCCCGGTTTCCATATTTAACTTAATTTGTTATTCAGTATTTCTTTCTTATGCAAATAATTTGTTTGTGTCACTTACCTGCTCTTCCATTTGAACTAAAAGTCCTTTTAGTTCGTTAATTCGTAATGAAGTGCCTTCCTTTAAAAATCCAATGCAAGCCAACAAAGCATTGTAAACATTTGTTGATAAAGAAATGCCTTTTTCAATTGCTTCTTGTGATAGCAAATGAGCTCTTTCAGCCTGTAAGAATTATGCATTATTTTAGTTTTAGTGACAATTTTTGAAGTGAAACTTCTTTACGCACGACTTGGAAGTAAGCTGGAGAATGCGTGACGAGAGAGTGTGATCTGGAGAGGCGAACGGAAGTTGACATGGAGATATTAGTCAGTGAAGATAGAGAGAGATACGTTTCGTATATCTATGACACCGTGCAGGCCTTTTGTCTGTATCACACTGCCTACAGTATGATACAGACAAAAGGCCTTCATTGCTCCTAAGCAAGAGAGATCAGTGTGCGCGCACATTGTCTTTTTCTCTTCTTCTTGCTATTTGCTATATATTGATGATTTCGAAATAAAGACAGAAAGTGTATGAGAGTTTCTGGATATAATAATAATAATTAATATACATTTATAAAAACATATAAATATGTATTTTACTTTTTTACCTGATAATACTTTGCCATACCCTGAATAATAGCACAGTATGCTTCAGGTGACTTTGTTTCCATAGATGTGAAAATTTTGTCTGCTAAGCCACCCAACCTGGTAAGAAGTTATAGATAATTTAGGTTGGTTTCATCAATAAAGTTAGTAAATTTAAATACTGGAGTCAGCCATAAATGGTCTTTAACATATAGGATTCTTGTGTTGCCCTGGCAATAAATTAATAAGTGGTCTATCATCCAGAATTGAACTAATTGATTTATTTGACTCTTAAGTGTTTGTATAAAACAATTTCATTTCATTTAAATTAACCCTTAATTAGGCGCATTAAGAAAATCACCCAATTAGGCGCATGGGGTCTTAAATGACCCCAAAAAAACAAAAAGGAATAAAACTTAATGGATTTCTATAGTAATTAATAAAGTTCTTTAATATACTTAACTTTAAGAAACAAATACTTACTGTGACATTAAAAATATTTAAAAAAAAAAACAGTAAACCTCTCTTTAAACTAATTTTTTTTGGCATAGCCGAGATCAACTTAAAAAATAAAATTTCTGGATGCGACTAATTTGCGTAACCCGCGGGGAGTGAGGAAGCTAGAAAGAGCGTTAGTACGCTCTGAAGACTGTAAGCCATAATTTTTTGAATTTCAAGTGGCCCTGACCCCATGCGCCTAATTAAGAGTTAAAAAAGAAAACAAAAAAAAAATTGTGTTTCTCACGCTGATCCTAAGCGTTCAGCGGCTCGTAGTCGGTCCGCACCAAGCTGTCAGTTCGAGGTTTCAGTAACGTACTGATAAAGAACATGAAAAGTAGAAACATTTAATGATCGTGACAGTACGCGACGGCGCATGCGATATGTGTCAAACGAGTGTTAAGTTGTAGGTTAGAATAGGGCCGTCTAGCGCCAGAATTACTCGTACATATTTCTACCGTGAAGCAATTACATTTTGTGTAGAAAATATAGTTGTTGGCAAACTATATATGAAACAATCACTTGTTTTTAGGAGTGACGTATTACGAGTAGATAGATATGTATGTGAAAGCTTGGACAAGCTTGGAACCCTTAATCTTATATATGTATGAACGATTAAAGATAACGCTTCATCCTTATAGCCCCACACTAGGATTCGTGTCGTGGGTACCATGGCCACACACAAGGACAATTACACTAACACCCAGACCAGGAACAGAAATCTAAATTCATCATTTAAATTACTGTTCTATCGTGAATCGAATCCAGGACCCGTCGAATGGTAGACCGGCATGGTAACCACTTACGGTTTAGCAGTCAGGTTCGCTAACCACTAGACCACGAGGCCGGTCATCGGGTCAATTATATCTGGTCTCTTTTCTCAATACTTACTTTACCTATATATGGTCGTGTAATAATCCTTGTAACTACGACAAGCTGGTTTCGAACCAGCTCCGTACCAGGTAAGGTCGAGGTCATTACTTTATCACAATCAATACTGGCCTCGGACAAAGGAGATATAATTCAGAAACTACATAAAAACCCGTCGAAAATTTTACTACCCAATTATCTACAACAATGCTCGTTCAGAAACTTAATTAGGTGGGCCGTAAATTTGGAGCTTTTATTGTTGTATGGAGCTTTGGAAACGGTGGTCGGTACTGGTATACTGCCGTAGTCTGTTGTGCTTTATGCATTGTAAAGTCTAATCCAAGTGAAAATGAAAACAGCTAGAACGGTTTGATATACCGTTGTGATTTTCGTTCAACTTTACGAACGAAAGTCAATAAGATAACGAATAATTATCAAGACATAATTGGTAATCAACTAACTGTATTATAAATAGCAACATTCAGTTTTTCAGAAATCATTAAATATGACATGAATTGATTTATTTAAACAAATCTGTATGCATATAGCTTGCACCTATGTTTTTTTTCCGCCGGCTTTTTTCTCCCGGTCTACACTAGCTATAAGAGCGCCTAAAGCCGATGAACTCATTAATTTTTTGACTTTCATTAAGTGTATGTAAATACCTTGTAATGAATAAAACAATTTCATTTCAATTATTAATATACATATATAGATCTCTTATCTTAATATATTTCAGTCTCCAGCACAACCACGCTCGCAGCGGCCGCAGCTCATGATAATATCTAGAAAAATACATGTGAATAAGGCGCTACTTATCATGATTATAAGTACTCAAATAATTATCTTTCGTAAATGCAGCAGGCAGCATCCGATTGTCCGTGAGCAGTCGCTTACCGCGGGCAGGCCGCGAGAAGGCACTGTTCGCAGCGCACTTCGACATGTGCTCAAATGGTAAGAACGGCGCCTCAACAGTGGTTAATTGACATACGTCTGAATAATTATCCTGTTTGTGTATTAAGAGCAATTCCTAACAAATGTCTTCAGTTAAGTAAAGTTACTTACTTTTGCTTCCAAAAAGTGCGATATTCATAATTTTAAATTTTCATAACTACTCTATCCAACCAAAACTTTAGATTAGGGTAGATTTAGGATGTAGAGCATTCAAGCACTTATTTACCGTATCTATTAGATATTATGTTCTATGGTAAAATCGCAAATTAGATGGATCTCTCTCTCGCAATGGTGCGCTTGCGCAAGCCGCCATTGTTGTGAAATGGCGGCTAATGGCGCTAAAACACGTATTGTCATTTCTTGTCAATAGACAAGTACAATCGTCTATGGCCAAGACGGTGTGTACGCTTCCCGACAGACTCATCTCAAGTGGATGATTTTTGCAGAAAGTGAAATGATTTTTTCCGTGCCAAGTCATTTTATAGTTGTATATTTACTTGTATTAAAGAAAAGGATGGACCTACAAGAAAAATCAAATAAACTTTTTTAGTTTCAATAATAAACCTCTTGTGGTTTTTGAAGAAAGAAATGTTCTAAGTAATTTCTCGTAAGTAACTTGTACCTATGTAGTACCCACAAGAAACAGATTATATCCATTAACCATAACCGCCATGCATGCCGTAATAATAATATTATTACAGATTTTTAATCAAACTATTTATTATTTCAATATTAATATTAATCTTATAATTCTTAGTGGAATAAAGAATTGGATTTATTTAACTTGAATAAAAAAATAACATTTAAGTAATTATTTATAAAATACATAGTAATAATTAAAGTTAACGTAAGTATACACGTGTGTACTTTGCCTAATTAGGCTCTGTGGGAATTGAATGAAGGCACATCCATGGTAAATACTAAAATAAGATCTCCAGGTACCTAGAGCATTACGAACTGAGATTCTCATAACAAAAACTCAAACGGAAATATCAAGTTTAGAGTTCCGCCGGCCATCTCGTAATCCACACCGTCATGATATGTACGGAACCCGCTATTATCCATTCTACAGCCAATTCTTTGCAGCGACTTCTTTATACAAATCACCAGTATAACTGGACCTTTTACTTTTAAAAAGAAGCCTTTTAAACGGCTCCGTAATAACTGGTTGATATTTTATAGGTAGTAATTGAATTACCCTTATGTTTAGTTGTTTCCTGCTTATTTTTATTTTTTCAAACAGGAAGGAGCCGTCAAATTTTAATCAAATTATTCCTTCACAAAGGATTATGATTAGGGCGCATTGAATATGCCCATTGATTAGTATCGAAGGATTGTACTAATAAGGAATTGCGTCCATTGATCGTGCGTGGCTCGCGCCCTGCCGACTCGCTTTTTATTATGGACTTTAATATAATTTTTGTTTAATTTAAGAAGGTGCATTTTAAAATCCTTTAAAACCAATAAGCAAAGGTATTGTCTTATTTCTGAGTTCTAGACAGACCAGTACGTTAATTACCAAGCTTACTATTAATTGGTGGTCATTTGCCCGCAACAAGCCTCCTAAAGTGGTCGCTGGAGGTACGAACTACACACCCTATACATGCTTTAGCTACTGACAGTTTGAGGACTTTT
Source organism: Tiana niger (assembly GCA_018249895.1). Lineage (NCBI taxonomy): Eukaryota > Metazoa > Arthropoda > Insecta > Lepidoptera > Hesperiidae > Tiana > Tiana niger. The sequence goes on from DWNH01000391.1 coordinate 9,301, forward strand.
GTATTAAGTACGTTAACAATTAATTGTTTTACGCAGGAATAAGTAAACACGCGAAGGTTTGCGCCGGTCACTGTAATCGGGCATAATTTAATAATTTGCAGCAGGTCGACGTAAGCGAAGACATTATATCCGAACCTTTTTCCCAATAGTTTTATCATCATCAAACCATTATTGTCCCACTGTTGGGCATGTCTCAAATGAAAAGAATTTAGGTCATAGTTCACCACACTGGCCAAGTGCGGGTTGATGGACTACACATGCATTTCAAGAACGTTATAGAGAACTTTCAGGCATGCAGGTTTCCTCACGTTGTTTTCCTTCACTGAAGAGCAAGTGATAATTTATAATACGCATAATATAGAAAAAATAGGGGTGCGTGCAGCGCGGCGGCGATCGAACCCGGACCCACCATTCAGAAAGGCCCAAATTCAACTACTAGGCTATCACTGCTCATTAGGCTATAACTGCATCAAATAGTTTTGTAGAAAAACCAATTTTCATTTAATTTAATTGTCAATATACGCGGAGTCGTAATAAACGGATTCCACCGTAATTAGGTAGGTATATGATAGCAGAACAAAAATGGTTCTTAATTGTACGTTCATATGTAGGTACCAAAGGTATAGGTACATATATATATAGGTAAGGTAACTTCAGACGTAAAAACTTTTTACACAGGTTTTACACACGTTACAAGTACAAAACTAGGTTTTTGCAAATTTGTGATTAGGAATTTGTCTGTGTGTGTGTGTTTGTGGACAAGATGAACTATTACTATACAAATGTATTTGAATTATGAAATTATGAAACATTATGAAAAAATGAATATCAAAACAGGCTGTATGTAGCATGATTGTCCCCTCGCAGCAACGAGTAGAAACAATCCAAGCGAGCCCGCCACCAATGCAGTGTCCGTCCGAAGCGAACGTGTTTGTTTAGCCTTCCCGTGATTGTTTATCTAATGTAGATCTTTTGCGAAAATAAATATCTAAAACATTAAATTGTGTATTGAAAGCTTTTAAAATAATTGAGTTTATATTCAGTCAACATGAGTCTATGATCGCAGCCAAGGTTTATGTACATATGTAGGTATGTATGTATGTAAGTGTTACTAACGATAGATGTAGTTACTTTGTTTTGTTGCGATGTAGGTGTATAGATTCACTTGTAACTATCATATATATCTACAGTTATTTAATTTTTCTTTCATTATAAAATACTTATGATTTTTTTTCATAAATAAATAAATATAAATATCTTGGGACAACTCACACACGGTCATCTGATCCCAAATTAGGCAACTAGACCTGTGCTATGGTAACCAGACAACTGATAAACATACATAAATATCTACTTTTTTTTGTAAATACATACTTATATACATAGATAAGAAATACACCCAGACACAGAACAAATATTCGTGCTCATCACATAAACATTTGTCCTGGGTGGGAATTGAATCCACGACCTCCCGTTTAGCAGTCAGGTTCGCTAACCACTACACCACGAGGCCAGTCAATATACATATGTACATGTAGTAATAAATACATGTAGATACTTATATTTTGGTGTATTTTACTGTAACATACAAATGTTACAGTAAAACCCAAAAGTTTCCCATTGATTCCTCTTTACTAGGTAGGTATAGGTATATAACTATACTTACAGATAAACCAAAATGTATCGATCTAAAATCAATAATACATTCATTAAAGATATCATCTAACTATACCGATTTCATTAATCATAAATTATGATGCGCTTAGCTGCTTAACTTTAGATCGACGTACACCCGTACACGCGGACACACTGCCTTATACATTTAGTTATAATAATCATTTTAAAGGAAAGTTTAAAGTGAAGCTAGCCGACACAGTTAACACGATTACTGGTACATCGGCGGCTGCTGCCGGCGCCGCGACGCGCCGCGACGCGCTTCAGCGGATTACTTGGCGCTCTCTAATAACGAATAGGTATTTTAGATTAAGGTATACTAAAATATTTTTAGGCGTTTTCAATGATTCTTTATCATAATAGAATCCACTGTTGGCCGTTGGGTGCATTTACGTAAAATTAATATCTAGGAATAATTCACGGCCATTTCTTAAACTGTTGTAATAAGACAAGATAAATAAATAAAAAACTCTTCTTATATTTATAATTATAAACACAACACAAATATTTGTCCTTGTTGGGAACCTAACCTCTGGCACAATATAACGTGGACCTTTTCCTATTTTAGAGGTAGTTATTTTAAAGGTAATTATAGTAAAGGTAGATTCACCGCCCGGGTAAGCGACACCGTCACATCTACAGAAAACGTGGCGACCATCTTAGTCCTCAGAAGTAGCAACGCACCAGTGCTCTCTGCAGAGACCACTCCAAGTGGCCTGCATGCTCGTTTCCTACTTCATTGCAACAACAAAACCCTTAAAAGACCGAAACAGCAACGAAAGGTGATAGCGGGGAAGTTCAAAGTGAAGCGCCAACACAGTTAAGACTATTCCCCACGCGTCACGCCGTGGCGCGTCGCTGCCCTAAGGGCGTCGCGGCGCGCTTAAACTAATTACTTGTTTCTTGCACAAAACTACTGGAAGTTAAACATTATTTGACGCCCCGTGTTGTGTAGTGGTTTCCTTGCGGGTCCACCATTCGAGGACCCTGACTTCGATTTAAAATAGCCAATCTTCATAATCACTGTGTGTATTATTGTGTAGTAAAATTAATACTATTTATAGAGTAAAGAAAAACATAATATTATTGTCCTATTGCTAAGGTTCCTTTTGATTATAAATTCCTTGGTTCATTAAGATTATAATAATGTACCGAGTACAAAAGCAAACTTACAAGTTGATTTTATATATGCAGCTGATACTTTAGGAAGGATATCTTAGAAATATTACAATTGTTTTTCAGTGGCAGACGTGTCAACGATTCATAGCGGCTATGGTTAGCGTCCAGTGTGCCTTTGTTTCGATATTCTAAACAATTTTTGAAAGAAAGAACAATATAGATTAAGAAAATAACACGCTTTAATTGTAATCCGAAATAAAAAGCTGATAGTAATTTTGTAATGAGAATAATTTAGAGAATAATTTATTAATTGTAAAGTAAGAATTAAATACGTAAAAAATAATTCATTTTATTGTAAAAAAACGTTGTTTGACATCGAATCTTGCAAACAGTTGTTTTTTTTCCAAATACATAAATATTTAGTTATATTTTCTTGCAAATATTATTTCGTCACACTGCAAAAGGTAGGTACATGGTATTTCGATTGTTAAATAAACAAACAGACGTAAAAAGCTCTGCTTCTATTGAAACTTTAAATTAACAACTTATTAAAGATTAGCGCAGGTACCTAACCTGTGTTCCGACCAGAGCAGCTCGCTATCAGGGAGTTTGATCGGTTATTAAGTTATAGCAGTAATTAAAAGCGAGCCGGCAGCGGCCCTCGCCCGGTGACTCGTTGCTGTACTCGTGTACTGATTGGTGAACTAGTTCATGTGGATCATTTATATCAGGCTTTAAGAAGAAATAGGTAACTCATTTGGACTGGTATTAAAATGTGTGATCATAAAATACGCAATCCCTGCACCGATTCTTTTTCGTTGCAAAAATTCTTAAAGAGATACTTATTAGGTTTTTTGTGCTCACTATCAAGCTGAAGCTGCGCTGCAGTCTGTGTCCTGTAATTTATAACTGGATTTAAAGGAGCACCGAGAGTTTTTTTCCGCCGGCTTTTTTCTCCCGGTCAACAATAGCTAAAAGAGCGTCTAAAGCCAATGAACTTATTGATTTTTTGACTTTCATTAAGTATATGTAAATACCTTGTAAAGAATAAAACAATTTCATTTCATTTAATTACGTTGCTACTTCTGAGGCGCCATTGCGTGCAGTCCTGCATCCTCAGAATCCCGCTGTTTTCCGCTTCCAGTTTTCTTCGGGTCAAAATACGCCCAAAATCGCAGCCAATAGGTACCTAACAACTAAGCATGTTATTAAGTTATTATACTCGTCGTTACATATAATAATTAAATATAACCGAATTCACATAAAATTTACAGTACCTACCTACGCACATCAAATTGTCGAATGCTTGTATGATTGATGTGATATGAGGTAATATGAAATGCAAGTGCAAGGTACTATGCTGTAGTTCAATGGAAAATCTAACCGTAATCAAAGATTCTAACGTGAATAGAAACTTTTCATTGAAGTTACTTGGCTCCTAGTTGCCCATAATAGTATAATGTATAAATCAAAATTTTACCTCTAATCTAATATGAACCACGATTTCTGCCCATGAACAATAGAGGTAGAGGCGCTGCAGAATCAAACTTGTTGAAGTTAAATCAGGGTGAGCGTCAGGGGTCTACGTTTGTAGAGTTCCTTTGTTACAGAGCCAAGTAATGAAAGCGCTAGCTGATAATAATTTACGAACAGCAGAAGTGTCGCTGTTTAATGGCGAAAATAGGGGTCCGAAGAGCATTCCAGCGGGCGGGCGGACTCCGGCATCGACTGACAACCGCGCTGACAGCAAACTAAAATAATTATCATCATTGTCCCTGGCCACGGCGAACGCTTTAATTGTTCATTTACATTTGCAACGATGATACCAGTTTCGAACTATTTCGTCCGGCATTTATTTTACTCGCCCGCTCCGTAGCCGTGTTATTGTTCAGGGTTAATGGTCTGAAAAATGGAAACGTATTGCTGTATCTACGATGGCACTGTTGTACATCAGTTTTAATGTGACTTAATTTAGATTTATGCTGAAAGTTTTTATCCGTAATATGTACCAGAGTATTACAACTTACAACTTAAAAACGACACATTACAGTTTACTAAATAATATTTTTTTAAATATGTTTTAATACGGGCTTAGTTAATTATGAAGCCTTCCATTTTCTTACGTAAATAAAAGTAATCATAGATTTTTGTATAGGAATTATTGAAGTGCTGTCTTGATGTTAAGTAATTTTACGTATTGTAATGTTATCTCTCGCTCGTAGGGGCGCCGTGGTATTATAAAATGAAATTACTGGAGACGCTCGCGGAGTCCTCCCACGGCATTAATTTGTATCAAGAATTTGTAGAGATTTAGCTTGAGCCGGGACGGAGTGTTCATCGCAGCCGGCGAGCGTTAACACTTATTAAGGGGGTGCATCCCTGCGACAGATGTAGGGGAGGACCCGCCATTTGCGTAATGTCAGGAATGGTTACACTCGATTTAATAAAACTCAGACAACATTTCATTCTGAAGAATTTAAGAGTCAATTCGTTTTAAAGGCCATAGCGGCATTGCGAGAAAAAACCGTGAGCCGAAACGTGCTCGGAATACATTGCCACGGCTTGGATTTCTTATCGATGGCAATTGAGATGAGTAGGTACTTATGGCTTTTCGAGTGGCTCGGCTTCGTTTAATTTGTTGTTTCAGTCCGGAATTTTTATTAACGATTCCCCTCACTTTACATTTTTAGGGCCGGCTGTCGTTAAAAGTCAAGGTGAGCACAGAGACTTTATTCCATTTCCTTACAATTTCCCTTTGAGTTCTTTTCCCAAACTTGTTAGACAACCAACTGCATACAAACAAGGGGTTAGATTGACAGCTACTAATCGTGTAAATTCTGTGGTTGGCGTATTAAATTGTTGTGGTTTCTACTGCGTGCTACACTTTATATGTAGGTACTTATGCCGTATGTATGCTACAAGGTAAGGTGTTAGTACAGTCACGGTCAGTAGGTATACAGAAGTACAATGAAAATGTTTATAGGTAATTAAAAAGTATATGTACCTATATGGTATAAATATAAATATTTTGACACAACTCATTTCATCCCAAATTAGGCAGATCCTGTGCTATGGTAACCAGACAACTGATAAACATACATAAATATTTTTAAATACATAGGTACTTATTTTTTTTACATCCAGACACAGAACAAATACTCATGCTCATCATACAAACATTTGTCCTGGTTGGCAATCACCAAATGGAATGGCTAGACCAGGAGGCCAGCCATTACCGATATGGTGGTCCAATAGTGATTATGATGATGTGATTTTTTCTTGATTATGAATCTATATAGGTACGACTAAGTCATCACAAACGGAGCCGAAAGGTACAACCATTAGACTTTAGATGCAAAAACAAAAAAAATATTCCTTTTACTAGCTATATGACGAATAAATAAATAATAATAAATCTCTGAATTAATACTATCTGGCGTGAATGTCTAACGTATTTTCCACAGACAAAATATAATATGATAACAACCACTAAATTACCCTGCCCATTTATTGTTGCGACATACCTATTCTGTATGAATATGTATGT
>DWNH01000392.1:0-15622 GCA_018249895.1 Tiana niger
GAAAAAGCATGTGAAGTCCACCAACCCGCACTTGGCCAGCGTGGTGGACTGTGGCCTAAATCCTTCTCATTCGAGAGAAGATCCGTGCCCAGCAGTGGGACTATGATGGGTTGATGATGAAGAGGAAATAGGAATAAGTTTGTGAAAAGTGGGGTGCAGTTATAACACAACGATGTCCGGGGCCCGCGGCACTAACTGTTGATGAACGAGCGCACGGCACGTGATACGGGTACGATGTCAAGCAACGGGCTCTACGCTGTAGGCGATGGGTTCGAGCAGGGTGTTTACAAACCAAATTGCGCCTTAGAAAAACAAAATAATAATAAAAAAAACTTGACAAAAAAACTAATTTTAGTTTTTAATGAACCGATGTTAAAATTATGAATTGGTATAATAAAAATACTTAAATATTATGTTTATTGCTACTTTAACACTAAGAAAATATAAAAATATCAAAGCCAAGCCTGAACGCGGATACAACTCACTCGTAGTAAAGTAGGTACGTAATGAAGTCAGTGCCCCCATCAGCTCGTCACCATGGTAGTCTCCCGAAAATAAAATATTGCAGCAGTGTCTACAATATGTAATCTATAGGATAATTTACCTTTGTCGACATGTGGGTAGGTGTTCAACTTACTAAACTTACTGAACGCCTCCTAAATGTTTAATTAAACACGCTTCACGCATTCGAATTACAATAAAGACTTAACAAGCGTCTTAATTGTGGTATAACACTTCGAAATGATAAAAAGTTATTTCCTTTTCATTGCCCATTCATATATTGAACAATATATTAAACTGGGGCGACGCTACGCTGTGGGCTACACGGGTTGCCTCGCCTCATGCAGAATGCGTTCCTTCTGTCACAATTTAACTTTGAGGCTTCCTTCTAAATCTAGCAGTCCTTAATTTGCCTAGATATAAAAAAATTGCAGCCAACTTAATTATTTCACCTATATTCCTTATGATACGTTTTAAATTGTTTGTTTCCATAGCGGCAATTAATAAAAAAAAGAGAAATGAGTTAAATGGCATAGGCACAGTAAATATAAGAAATGCAATAGTCACGGTCTACTTTATATTTAATGAAACTTTTAACAGTAAACAAGACGCACAAATATACGTCTTTGAATTAGTAATAAGACCTTTATTTGTAGATAATAATGCGATATAGCGTTTATTGAAATGTATGAGCATCTCGCCTCTTTTTGCCTCAAATTACCTCTACATATAATACTTAGCTATGTTTTAATCATTAAACATGATTCATCCTTAATATCCTTAAAAAATCTAATTAACATATGCAACCGCAATTTATGAACGCAAACAAGTTCCAGAATTTGTTCATAGCGTGAGAAAAAACAGATAAGGAGTCAGTAAATCCGGTAAGGATTATTCAATTTGAATTTCAGTAATCTTAGATATTAAATATTAAGGAACATTGAGGTATTGCTATTGTCTATCATGACATAAGGCTTACATTAAAACATCCTACGCAATCTATACAACTCAGATTGCTTTTAGTGTGACGATATTGTTGATCAATTGTCTAACTACTTGACGTAGGCAGAACACGAAGTTGTATACTTCGAGTTATGTGGCCCACCTCCGGACTAGCTATAATATTATTCGAATTCATTCGTGTAACAACTAGCAAAAAACGGGAAACTAAGTCAAGCTCCTTATTAATACATTTGTAAATGTTCGATATTTCGCATGAGTTCAAAATATTCTGAGGCGCCGGTTGTTAATAACAAAGTTATAACTAAGAGGAAGTTGGTTGGGCGGCTGCCAACGTGCAGCCATGCGATATGAACGAGGCAACAGGTGCGGGGGAATGCGGCGCTATTTTTGACCAGATTCCACGAAAAGTTCATGGACTTAGACGGATAAATGGAGAACTTTGCCAAAAATAAGTAAGGCAACAGGTCATCACAGCAAAGAACACGTTTTTTTGTCAACTGCTTACGCTCAATACTTTAAAATTAATTAATCATAGATAAATATGTTTTATCTACGAACACAAAACTAACATTTTCCAGATAAGTGTTTTATTAGCATTAATTGACCACTCCTTATTTGACGTACATACATATTATGTACATCTTGTTTGAGTTGATTTGGAAATGTGATAAGAGCAAGAAGGTTAGGATAATTTCTACGGCTGCTGCAAATACGCATTGCGACTTTTTACTGGAGTCTGCATTGAGCTTCTGCGGCGGCGCTGTACTTCCGGAATATGAGAGTTATAGAGGAGAGATTTGGAAAAGCGGTAATTTAAATATGCCTTACTAATACAAATGCAACGTACAACAAATCTACATACATACATGCTTCTAAATTTCGAAAAATTCTAAACAAAACTGTTTAGGATAACCAAAATAAAAAAAGATACCCGACCGATACACCTTATTTCTCTACCTAGACAAAGTTCTTTACTACCTTTGCTACATACTATATTTATTAGGATCGATATATGTATGTCAGATGTGTATTTGGAGCAATAATATTGCTTACCTGATTGCTCAGTCCGCCTTGTCCACGAAGCGCTGCTACAAGTGTCGTGGCTGTACGAGACGCGCGATATTACGTAACGATAAGGGAGAAAGTTTGATTTATCGTTGTTTGCGCACCAGCTGATAACGGCCTCTCTCAATCTCGTCCAATAAATAGCTCGCGCCACCACGCTCGTTACTGCCTTTAGCTTGCAGGGAGTATACGGGTGTTGGCCTGAGAAACAAACAACAACAACGACAAACAACGTCACGAGTATACAGGAGGTACTGCCGCAGTGACAGCAGTTCAGATGACGAGCTTACGTCCACATTAGTCTTTCATCTTAGACTACGATGAATATGGTGTATTAAGCATTAGAAGATTCTAGTAAACATGTTTTGAAGTTCAAACTCTGTCATATAACATATACATCAATTCCATTCTATGCATACGCACTATCCCAGCGTCAGACATGTCGGAGGTAAAATATTAGACCTAGTAAATTATAGCTAGTAAAATCTTATCAAACGGAACCAAGTGATCAGTGTTCTGCGGTGTAAATATGCAGTGCAGCGATATCGCCATAGCAAATACTGAGATACCATACATCTAACTGTACTTTAGTTAGGGCCGACGTAGTGGAGATTATACATCAAGCGAAATAGGAAGTGAGATATACATTATAGTTGCGGTAACCGCTTTATTATGATTATAATTTAGCCAAATTGAGTGAGAAAGGAGCTTATAAAGCTAATAGTACTAGGAAACATTATACTGAGACTACTACCACTACTATTAGAAATGTACAAACATTACAAGATATGAAGTTCATTCAAACACTTAAAATGAAAGAATCGTACATGAGTTAACAACGAATTGCCACGGGTAATCAGTCTCAACCGCAACTGCTACAGCGACATTATCCTAAACATACCGTAAACAGGACACGAGCGTGTCACTAACAAGAGAACGAGGATTTACGGGATCAACATCGCTACGAAATGGTTCATTTCCCACGCACACATTAGCACTTCAGTAAAGCAATATACCGCATGGACGCATCGCACACACTCCACGAAGCGTTGACAACGGTTACATAAGGCGGCCAGTTGACCCCGATGACGCATGTACGGGGACCGGCCGCAACGCACCGGCCAAAGTTATGGCTAGTAAAGGCTGTACAAAAGAAGTACCCTCTCTTATCATAAAGGATAGCAATTCAATACACTGTTATCATTACATCAGCCTATTTGGTTAATATGTTAATAACGAACCTCACGTTATTTTTTCACTCACCCAAGGTAATTATGACTTTGTGTTAAGGTTACCCTCTGTCGCAATGGAAGGAAAGCTCAACCCGCCGCCCAACGTGCAAACACGTACGTACGTAGAAATCTAGTTATATTATTCTTGCAGTGCATCATCTGCTGTAGCCTTAGCATACAGACTTTAAGTAAAGCATAAGAACGAAAATTCTTTTGGCCGTTAAAGATTTAATTATAAGAAAAGAGTAGTAAAGGTCTTAAACAAAACGACAGTACGAACTGTTATGTAAGTCGGCCAATTGACCCGAATGACGCATGCACTGGAAGCAACCGGTTGTAAGCCACGGAAAGAGTTACGGCACTATAAATAAATATGTGAAACATAAAACACAAGGTTTTGCTGCACGAAGCTGGTAGGTAATAATAAAATGTTTAATGACGACATGCCTAAGTGTTGTGCCTGTGTTGTAAAACTATTGTTCAGAATTGTATCCTTGTGACGAGGGAAATAATTGATCAAACTAATGCTGCAGTTAAGATTCTACAAGATAGTACAATTTTAATCTGAATGTAAAAAGTACCACGGGTAGTACGATCATGGAAACATAACTTTGACAGTGGTGCAGCTGTTATTGAGAGTACTTTGGTGCAGAGCGTTTCACAACATAATTTGAAGTCATTAGAGTGAGTAGACTGTGTACTCAGTGTAAAGGTTCATTAAAACCTGTCGACCCAGTGCGTTCCACATCTGAAACAGTCAGCTTTGTTGATTCCAAATGCAAAGCAGTCAAATCTAACGGAATGCTATAACCAGTTAGTTTGCAATACGTAACAGATGTTACGTAAGTATTTTTAATTTTAGACATTACACATACAATGAATGAATTACCAAAGGGATCGTTCATTAATCACGTGAGGCTCTGAAGGGGGTTCACAGGGGGAGGCGTGTGTAATGCGATATCACATCTATATATTGTATCGTTAAATAGTGTCGCGGTGAGGCCGACGTTGATCAGAGCGCGGACTTGCAGTCTGCTTGTTAGTGTTGAAGAAAGTCTTGCTAATATGTGGTCCCAGGACAATGTGCATTAAATTTATTTTTATTTATTTATTTATTTAATAGTACACAATAATTTAATACATACATTTTTTTAAATAGGTGTATGCATAAACTCTTTTGAGTTTTTCCGTACACCTAGTGCCATCGAGTACAATTAACATAATTATGTAGGTATGTACAATTTATATAGTTGCTACAAATAATAAGCGTACGAAGGGAGGGTAGTTACCTACGCCTGCACGATGTAAAAATCCTTTGTTGACACTCGTGGGTCGTGCTATCGTCTTGCTACAACTGTACATTCAAAATTATATACAGAGTGCTTTGTCTAATAATTTTCTTTTTTTTTACATAGTAAAGTATATCGTTAATACATAGGATGCGTTGTTACTTCTGAGAACTACGATGGTCGCCTTATATTTAGTGTACTCCGGCAACGATACCCTTTCTCCAATTATAATAAATTGCATCACGGCAGAATTGGGTATGGCGGTGGTACTTCCCCCGGCAGCGAAACTTTCTCTCCAGGGATTACAGAAGATACTCCAATTTACTGTATTGGTTTTGTTTGATCTTAATATCTCAAATGGTTTATTTAGTTAGCCCTTAGCGTACGTATCAGAAACTGCCATTTCAAACTTATTAAGACTCAGTAAACTTTCCTATAAATAATATTGTTTAAAACTCTCTGCCCTTTATAAATTTTACATGGACGAAGTTCACTTCTTAGGTAGAGGGGGAAATTTTAGTGTTAGTTAGTAGAAGTTGGGTGTGGATGTCTGTGGACTACAGTGACCAGTTAACATCCATTCATCCATTCACACATTTGTATCAAACCACCATTCGTCTGATATTTCTTTAATCAAAGAAAAAAGTAATTAATTATTAGATTCCAGTAAGATTATAAAAATAACGAAATACTTTTCTCTCATATCATTGAAGGGCTTTGGTAGGGTTTAGTTTGATTCTTTTGAACTGTTACAATGGTCTGCGTTCAATTTCGCTTTTATTCTTACTTTATTTTTCGGACGGTGAAAAAGACCTGGATTTATTCTCACAAAATGTTCGTTAAATCCTTTTATATGGAAGGCCTTCAATCTGCAGTGACAGCAGATCAAGCGTTTCAGTTTTTTCGCCAATTGGTTAATCGAATAAAAAAGTCGAGTCAGTTGACTTTGAAATATGTCCTAGTGAAATATTATGAGGCTGTTTTTGACAGTAAAATTATACTTGAGTGTTTACAATAATAAATATCTTAGAACAGCTAGCATAGCATGATCGTCTTATGCTAAACTAGGCAGTACTTGTGCTATGGTAACGAGACAATTATTAAACATATATAAATACTTTTAAATATATAGTTATAGATTACTTTATAGAATAGTCATTCATGGTCATCACATAAAGCAATCGATCTAATCATCATTATTACTATCATTAGACTAAAATGCCCGTCAAAATCTACTTAGTTTTTTTTTAATTTGTCGTGCACTGTGGCACTTCCACTGTTTTCTTTTGAAAACCTTTAAAAACTGTATTGCGTAAATTTATGTAAAAATAATCCTAAATCTGCACCAGAGATATCCAGAGGATTGAATTCAATAACACCGAGATGGAGCAAATGCTTTGAAATTTGTTAAAAACTCGTTATTATAAAACTCGCTGCATACCGATTTGTGCTTGTTGGCGAGGTATTTTTTTAATAAAAGGTTCGTGTGAAAAGTTGTACAGGCTGGGTTTGTTCGTTAATGGATTTTTATTTGACTAACCTGTATAGAAAAATAAATAGTGGTGTCATTTTTCACATACATATTATGTATATTCATACAGCGTACATGTTAGATTACTATTTTATATTGAAGTTTTGTATAAGCTGAATACTGCATTTCCTGATATATCAAGATGTTCAAATGGGACTTTATTCCATGTGAGTTGTTAGAGCATAGAAAATTCCAGAAATGTCTTTTATGAGTCCTCGACAGAGCTATTTGCGATTATCTATGTATGTATGTATATCCCTCTAACGATATGTTACAAGTCCATGATTAGAACAATTTTTGGTCCGTAAATTTACAATTAGATGTTTTATTAGCATATATGTATGTGAGGGCCAATATTTGGATTCCATTTGCATTACTATTTGTACATAATATATGATCATTTTAAAATATCCGTAAAAGAAGAGTTTGACACGCTACAAGGATTTGTCGTCGGAAGAAATTGTTTTACCCTACAAGATGATATATACATATGTATATTACGATTAGCATTCATAGAATATATTGGAATATCTTGTATTGTAGATAGGTATTATAGACATAAGCAAACAAAATTACACTGAAGCACAGACCGGGGAATTTAAACTCATCATTTAAATTCTTGCCCCATTGGGAATCGAACCCTTTGAATTGTTGATCGGCATGAAAACTAATATACCACACGTGTGTCTTTGAAATTCCAAGCTGTCAGCGTTCTGAATAATAGTATTTCTTATTCAAATTTGACTATTGAAATCCGTCCAATTTAAAACAGAGCCGGACTGAGTCAGATCGCCAACGTCGTAAAATAATTGTCGTCTGCAGATTTGTGGTAATCCTGCGTCTGTAATGTAACTGACATGTCTGCGACGAACAGAATGGACAGAATAAATTTATGTGGATATTTATAAACAGAATTATTGAGTGAATCCTTTAGAGTATTTTGACATTTTGAAATATTAACTATGTTAGAAATGCGGATGCTCACTGGATGTAATTTAATTATTTTTTCTTCGTTTATACCTTAGGAATTTGATATTTATTTAAACGCTACACCAGATTCTACCGTAAAGCAATTTATTATGTTTCTAAAGGAGGGTATGGTGTCCTGAGCTCACTAAATAGGTACGAAGCGACCATCTTCGTCCTCAGAAGTAGCAACGCATCTATTTGCGATCTAAGGTACGGCCTGAAGTTACAAGTGGGTGGCTCTGGATGTCTATGGGTTGCAGAGCAAATTTAACACTACTTTTATTCAAACAAACCCCGTACAAATTTCTATATAACTACAATAAGTACATTCGTTATTTTAGGATTCTAATATGGGGTGGAAATGGGGCAAGTAAGATAATTTTCGTTAACAATTATTTTCAGATATTATTCTATAAAAAACTTTCACGTAGATTATAGAATGATAGACGGGAATGGTAACCACTACACCACATGAGTCATCAAAAAAATAAAACGATTTTATTATCTTTTCCTTTTCTGTCTGTTAATTAGTTAATCATCAGCCCCGCTTACTTACGGTAATTCTCAATGGCAGTAAACAGCTTGTTGTAAAATTTGAAGATAACGTATTTTTTTATTGTGCTAATTCGTTTTTACGAGGACGCAGTAAAACGCGCCTCTCAGATGTAGCTAGGCTTTTATTTTGTAAATAATAGGTGCTTCCGGGTTTCATCTAGCTTTACTTTTAATTCACATTTTTTTTCCCAAATGGACTATTTTAGAATTTGGCTGGTAACTTAAATAGATTATTAACTCTAACTAATAAAACATTTTTAAAAACAAGCTTCTATTGAAATGCTCTAAAAAGAATGAAATAAACTTTAAATTTAATCAAACCAAACCATCAATTTATTACATTACACAATTTTTATGATAATATAGAAAAGCTGATCGCGTGTTTGGCTTGTGTAGATAAACAAGAATATAATATGTAATCTTTATATACATAAGTAGTTCAAAATAAAATAATATGTTTCTATGAAACAGTTATGAAATTGTGTAATGTAATAAATTGTTGCGTTTAATTTAATTTAAAGTTTATTTTCTCCTTTTTGTAGCATTTCAATAGAAGATTGGTTTTAAAAATATTTATTACTTTTAATTTTTATAGAATAAAGTGGAAAATGTAATACGTTTATTTCAGCATGTGTTATATATTTTTGTAAGCTAAAATAAGCGTGGTCATAAATGTTGTTATAAAGTTTTAATACAAAAAGTTGTATGTAACCGCGTACCAACATTGTTTGAAGCTTTAATTCGCAAATCTCTCTTTCTGCCGCTCGTAACTGTTACATTGTTTTTTTTTGTTTATTTTTTATTATATTTTATATACTGGGCTTCTTTTGTACTAGCTTTTATCTAAATGAAAGCTTTATAATATCTCGTACATAGAAATCGTAGTTAAAAAACGGACGAGAAAAAAATACTTTATTTACTCAAAAAATTGATATTTGTGTTACGCGGTCGTACTTACATTATATGCTTATTGCACAGACGAATAATGTTTGAGTGCGTTGTGTTTGTATGCTTTTGAGTTCTAAGTACATATAAGAAATTATATCTATTAGTTTAAGGTTTAAATAAATTTTTGTTTATACCTACCGTTCTTACTTAATGAGATCGGTCACGAATTCCACATTAATTATTTACCATATTTGTGTCATTGAAACCATCTCTATTCCCTTTAAAATAATGTATGCAAATTTGCAGTGGAATTCTCGAGAAGGGTGTAAATAGAATTGGCTTTTCAATCGTGAAAGGCAGGCTTGCCAATATGAATAGCCTTAGTGCGATCTCGAACAAATGCTGTCGATATGTACGCATACATTTAAATATCAATATTTGGTATTCAGGAATGCCAAATTTATACGGCATCTAGCTATCTAATGTTTTCATTAATGTGTACCTTTATTGTGCAATACGCATTTTCATAGTAAAGATCTTATATAAAAATAAAGTCATGCTTAAATTAATTAAATTTAATTTTTTATGACTTTAAATAAGATTTACTTAAAATCTAACAATAATAAAATTAAATTAAAACTACGGAAGGGCCAAACAATAAATAACGTAAAAATTCTGAGTGATAATAACGTCATACCACGAAATGTGCGTAAAACGGCACGTTTCAGGGAAAATTGAGTTTATCTATCTGTGAAGAGGCACGTGTACCAATCAGAAATGATAATTGAATTACCAATACGTCGTAGGAAGAAAGTTATTATTATAGACGACTTTGATGTTTTTTACTTCGTCGTATAGTAAGATTGATTGAAGTGGAAACTGTCAAGTAGACTAGGGCAATATAATTTGGCTTATCAAAATATTAGGTCTGTCTAAATATAAGGACATTTCATTAAATATAATATATGATGTAACTGTTCCAGGTTTAAAGTTCTATCTAGCCTACGCTTTATGTCCAAATGTTCATCTATATTGTAGGTAAAAATAATTTGTATCAGAGTTATGTATATTGAGATATAAAAGCCGCTAATAAGAGGTTATAAATTATCCCTATGATTTTCTGATATCCTTTTTGTAGTTTTCTCTCACTGTGCTTATATGTGATCCGAGGATAAAATCATAAAAGGACGTAATTAGGCTGTTATAAAAGGTTATGTATTTTTCATTGGAATATAAAAAAATTGCGCCTATTCCATTATCCAGAATTATAAGTAAATTTACCTTATTAAATCTTGTTCCTATTATTAAAATACTTTCAAAACTAAAATACTTTTATAGAATATTAGGTATTTAGTCTTTCATAAATATAATCTTAGATGAAGACTTAGGCTTGAAGATTTCAGGCACAATATAGGTATGTCATGTCTCTCTTTGGTTAGTTAGGCAGTTAATTATCTATCTGTCACAAGCAAATGAAAATCCACTTGGCGCTGAAATGATAGCGGTTTCAGAATAATGGAATTCAAAAGGCATTCGTTTTAGCCGGAAACATAAGTATGTATACTACTATCATTTTTTTAATATATTTTTAATATTCTTTACAATTACGCAACAAATTAGGAATATTTATTTGATCAGATTATCAGATGTTAGTTTTAAATGGATTTTTTAGTAGATAATCTTCGATATTTGAAACACAAATTTTACCTAAAGGTATACATAATAAGAAAGTACAAGGGTAAATAAAAGATCGCTTTGAGGCGGTTGTCGAACATACATATGTACGTTCGACTGTCGATAAACATGATCAAGCGTAGGAAAACCTGCTAAACAAGATTACGTATCGAGATTTACGACGTTGCTACGCGTCGCTACTGCTACGAGCCATCTACGAGAAACGTAGAGTTGAAACTGAAAATGCTTTCTACGTCTTTATAAACTCAGACCGGAATTATACGAGCTTTTCTGTGTATCGTTGCGGGGAATGAAATGTCGGAACTAAAATTATAATACATGGCATTAAAGGTCTTTAAAGGGAGATTGGGCATACTTGATTTAGACCACGAGATATATGACCGTCTAACGGGTTACCGAAAAAGTGGACTAAAGTGAAAATATCTAACTAATTTGAACTTTCTAACTTTGCACAATATCTAACTATAATATGGAATAAAATTTGATAATATTAGTAAATGTGCCAACTTACCACACAAGATCCACCACAACCACTGTGTTTACCTTCATTTCAAACAATACAAAGGAAAACTTGTTAATAATCCAATAAAGCCAACTTAGTTACACTTCCATATGTAAATACAAATTTTGATCTACCAAAAAATTATCGTAGATACTTCGTCACTCGAATGCTACTCAAATTCCTTTTATTGTCATAGCAAGAAGCATATCTAGGTATAATGTTTGAGTAATAACTGAAATGTAATTATAAACTAAAGTACTGCAAAAATGACCGAAACACATATTTCACAGCGGTCTACTAACGTCATTGACGTTTTATTTTTTGTGGCTACTCAAAGCCTTTTAGCAAGTTTTACTAGCTACGCAGTGGAGCGTAGTTTATTCGGTCCGACTAATAAACCTTAGTGTGATTTACGGTCCTCGTGACATTGATACAGCCGCAAGATGTATTTGTTTTATAGTAGTGTTTTACGGGAAATACGGGTATGGGTTCAGTCAAGTTTTGTATTTATTTAAGACCTGTCTACTACCCTAGTATTGTCATATTTCATATATTAGCACAAACAATATATTGTGCTATTGCTCATCATTAAAGTTTTTGGTTGCAGTTAAACCCTGGACCTTTCGAATGGCAGCCATAAAGGAAATTAAAAATATTTTGTGCTCTAAATATATTTTCGTCTTTTGTTCAACATGTAGAATTGTATTATAAAAATATTTATTATATCCAAATAAAATGGAACGTTCATTTAATTTCTCTTGTCTATTACACCTGTAAATATTTAAGCTCATATCGAAAAATCGTATTGTTGCAAAATTGTGTCTGCTGACGAATGTTATTTAAAATAAATTTAATTATTCAAAATGTTCTGTTTAATCAATTCACTAATAATATATGGTTATCAAGTGGCAGGCCGCCACCCGGGAAAGTACCACCGCCACACCCAAATTTACCGTAAAGCAATTGTTTTCAAAATGCACAGTGCTTTCAACTTCCGTCTACAATAAAATAGCATGTGTTTGCGGCAAATATATTTTGCTTTTCAGCTGAAAATGCTTCCACAAATTTTGTTTGTCGTAACAGAATATTCGCTTTGGAACCCTGACAATGGCCAGCCCTAAGTGGAATTACTTGTGAATTGCAAAATTGAAAATGGTAAAAGCGAAACCAAAACTACACGTGAAAGAAGGATCTAAAGTGTTGTAGTATAATACGGTTTTATTTTTAATATCTCATAATACCCGTTCAAAGTAACAAAGTCATTACAAAAGGTTTCGTGTATGAACGTATAGTTTTTTAGCTTCTTACAGAAATAGACCACTTCATTGAGTTTTTGCTGCAGTATAATATTATTTCGTTTGCCCCAGTGATTAATAACGAGAATCTTTAACCAATCATGCGACACACATTCGCTTTTTTACTATTTATCTTACAAATAATCTAAAGTTCCTTGGTGATTATCGTATTATAGACGTTTTAAAATTTTGATTCAACTTTTAAATGTACCTGAGAGACGTATACGAAAATGATATCAATATATAAATGCCACATTTATTTTTCTTTAACTGGTAAAATATTAATACAGTTGTGTATTATCTTTTTTACATCATAGAATAAAACAAAGGTTAATGTGTTCCTATTTATGCAGTAAGCAAACGAGGTACTGACTCCCATATTTTTTTCATACATACATTCATTTATTCATCAAACTTAGAGCTGTCACAATCATTACATTAACTGAATTGCTCTATTCTTGATGTTTGTCGTTTATCTTTCTATGTGTATTGTCCAGATATAATAACAATGTTTAGCAAACATACAAACATTACACATAAAGTCACTGAAGGCTATAAACAGTACGACTTAAAAGAGGGGTCAAGTTTCAACATATTCACTCATAGCCAATAAATTCACTTACTGGCATAGCTTTTTGCTACTTGTTTTTAATTAAATATACTCAAAAATGTATGGTATATACGAGAGCGTCAACGATCCTTCTTTTTTTATACGCAGGGTAAAAACGAAGGGCGCTTTTTATGGGATTCGTATACCGTACGGTGTTTTGTTATTGGATGTTTGGTTTGCATACTTGATGTTTCATTCACCGCTGGAATGCATTTCAAAGAGGCCGAATTGCGGGGAAAATATTTACTAATATTTACATTGCTCTTTTATTACTATGTCAAAGAAGATATATGTATATGTAGGTACATCTTCTGTATGTATGTACACTTATTCTTAGACGATGACTTCATAGTCCCAACGAATATGAAATACTCATTTTATTTATAAAATCGTATTAAAGTCAGCCTTCTATTGTATTTACAAATATTTATCTATATGCTAATAATAGATTAAATAATGTATAAATATTATAATTCTGCTGGAGCTAGAGAAACATTGATGTGATGTAATTTGCATTTGACTCTTTTTTACAAGTGTAATTTCTTTTCAATCGCATAAATTTGACTACGTCTTCTTAAAAATATATTTTGTAAATCTATATCGAGAACCCAAATAAAATTTTTGCCATTTGCAATTATAATAGATTTTTTATTCACTGTTGAATATGGGTGGAACTGACGATAGTAAAACTGTCGTACGGCATGCGATCTAGTGGAATGTTCAATGTATAATCTAATAATACGGAAAACTTAGGAGCCAAACTAGCATGAAAATTATTCTGTTTGATCGAATGCGTAGTTATCGCACGCGATTGTCAGATTTAAGGAGAAATAATTAGGCGCATGAAATGATTTATAGCTGTTATGTGTTCCAAAAATTGAGATATATTAGATTCCTTTCTGAAGGTACGGTTAGGCTTTTGTTCACCAATTTTGAGTGTAGTGAGGGTATAATTTTAACGTTCCTTTGTTTGTTTCAGGTAATTTCCAGAACCAGTACGAATTTGGTTGTTAATGGTAAACGAAAAATAAAAAACATAAATAAATCATTAAAATGGTAGAATAATCTGCAATCATTAGATAGCAACATTAATTAATAATGTAAATTACGTCAGATATAGACAAATAACGAACTAAATGATGATAATCTCTTGGATAAATCCTCTTAAGTACAGAATAAAGTATTCGAGGTGCTGACAAGGGGATTTGTTTCCGTTTTCATTAGATTATGAATTCGAAACAGGATCTCTCTATAAGCCAATACGCGTGCCACGGCGGAAAATTTCCGTAAAGCATTACTGGATTAAGCCCTGAAAGTATGATAAGGAAAATAAATAATTTGACGGAGGCTGTCGAGAAAATCTCGCGTCGAAACCGTGGTTTGGGTTTTTGTATGCAAAATTGAGACTTAAACAAGATGAAATTTTGAAATTGTTTAGGATAGCGGAAAAATATAAGCTAGGTGATGCAGAAAAGAACGGACTACTGCGAGTCAGACGTGCGTAAACTTAAACATCAGAACAAAGTGTTCGGTGCCATTATTCTTCTTCGTTGTTTAAGAAGTATTTCTGAAGAATGAATTTTCAGAAAAACTTCTTAAACAACAAAACGACCAGAGTAACACAATAGTATAAAACAAAGTCGCCGAAACCGTTCTCGTATCTGTTTCTTCGCTTACTCATTTAAAATTACCTAACAAAGTAGATGTTTACCTGTAAGATTTACTTGTACAATATACATATTCTTATTAAGATTTTATATAATTTTGTGTTTTGCGTTCAAGATGTCAAAAAATCGATTTCTGAGCGTCTACACGGTTTATGCTTCTGAGATACATACCTACATCAAAATAATATACCGAGGTTATATTTATTTTTTGAAAAAAAAAAAAAAGAATCAAACGAGCATGCAAGCCCACCTGGTGGTAAGTGGTCACTTCAACACATAGACATCCACTTCCAACTTCAGACAATATTTTCTCTGATTTTCGTATTTTTAGTTAATTTAAAGAATTTGTTTTGGAATTTGATAAAACTTGATTCACGCAATGTGCATGCTCTCAGATTCAATATCTTATTAAATGCCAAAGGATCTAATTTCATTCTTACAGAGTAAGTGGTTTCTGCAACTCGTAAACATCTAACATTTAACATCGTAAATGCCAATCGTAATATGCCACTCCTGAGGACTAAGATGATCGCCTCGTATTTTGCATACTCTGGCATCCACACTCTTCTTCTGAATCACAATAACTTGCTTCACCGTAGAATTAGGCGTGACTATAGTTAACCTCCGTATAAGTTTACTTACCAGTAAGTTAAATCTACTTAAATCCTCCGAGCTTAATTCACTTAAAAGCATCGACGCATATGACTCTGCTGTAAACTCAAGACAGACCCAATTAGTAAATCCAATTATGCACTAAAGCTCAGTTTACCCGTTATTTTTTTAAACGAGGCCACGTCACATTGGGTCTCAATCGCGGGTAATGAAGAATAAATGAGCGCTTGATGAAAGTACTCTCCATT
>DWNH01000393.1:0-15620 GCA_018249895.1 Tiana niger
CACGTAGGGTCGAGGTCGCGGTAACTAACAGAGTCAACGCCACTGCTAATGTGACCATGTGAGTTAAAATGATTTTTTTTTATTGTTGAATAAAAGTAGCAAACGAGGTGGCAGGCCACCTGATGGAAAGGGATCACTGCGACCTATGGACTGCAACTTCAGGCAGTACCTTAGTCCTACCTGAGTTCGCTAATAAATACGTTGCTACTTCTGAGGTTAGTCGTGGTCGCCTCGTATTTAGTGAACTTCGGCAAAGACAACCTCCTTCCGAAACAATAAATTTCTTTACGGTAGAATTAGGTGTGGCGTAATACCAACTATTATAATATACTTTGGCTTTGTCCACCAACCCGCATTTGGCCACAGCGCGGTGAACAATGGGCTAAATCCTTCTCATTCGAGATGAGACTCGTGCCCAGCAGTGGGACTACGGTGGGTTGATGATGATGATTATGATGATGATGATGATGATGAATATGATGATGTTGATGATGATGATGATAACATGGCCTTATCTATAATGCATCAATGACATTTAAAACAATTGATTTAGGTAACATCTCAGAGACGTATAACGGCACCTATTAGCGAATAGAGTAGAATATATCGAATAGACAGAATAGACTGTTAATAGTTTTATTTAATTTAATATATGTATGTAACACATTTGTGCAAATTTTATCTTTCTTAACTCCTTCTCCATCTAACCTAACTATGCTAAATCTTCAGTACGAACAATATTCTTAATAGTTAAGAGGATTTAAAGTTCGCGGTTCGCATATTTATTGTATATCCAATAGTTTAAAAGATGATAAAATTATATAACTAATTGATTTTATATACATAACCAATTGATTATAAAATTATTAAAATATCAGTTAACCTACTCTTTTATAATTTAGCTAATCTACTTTGAGAGTTGCAGAAAAAGTTGTTTTTAAAGTACAAAAATCGGTGTGTATTCTTTTATATTTTATTCAAGGCATCCATTATGCTGCTGTGTACAAATGTTAACGTAGAGAAACAATATGTACACTGGAACTCGGGTTTCAATTACCTAAGTGACTCGTATTTTCTTCGGATATGTTTACTTTTACTCCAAGAATTTTAGTAGAGAATAGGTACAATAGATAAAATATTAAAAGGTCCGTAGTGTCTAACATAGTGCGATCAAAAATTAATATGAACCATACGGACTCGTTAGTATCAGTACTTAAATATCGGTAGTAAATGATAGTAGGGAAGTATGGAAATTCAAGTATTTATTTTTGTGGGACCTGTGAACTGTGGTGATTCCTGAACGCACGTCTAATATTTCTACATTATTTGTCTATTTGTAATCCCTACTAATATTATAAATGCGAATGTAAGTATGTTTGTTACGGTTTAACGCAAACTTACTCAACCGATAATCATGAAATTTTGTACACATGTTCTTGGAGGTATAAGAAGTAACTTAGGATACTTTTTATTTAAAAAAATTTTTTTTTATGTAAGATAAAAAAAAGTAATATTATACATGCAAAGATTTGTTTGGG
Source organism: Tiana niger (assembly GCA_018249895.1). Lineage (NCBI taxonomy): Eukaryota > Metazoa > Arthropoda > Insecta > Lepidoptera > Hesperiidae > Tiana > Tiana niger. The sequence goes on from DWNH01000393.1 coordinate 1,539, forward strand.
TGTTCAGATGTTTATTACTCAATCACGCAAAAACGGCTGAACCGGTTTGGATGAAATTTGGTACACAGATAGATCATAGCCTAGATTTATACATAGAATACTTTTGACTCTGTTAAAGGCCAAAAATAGCGCGGCTTCGCCCGCGAAATCTGGTAGGTAAATACAAATTAATTATCATTAACAAAACCTGCGAGGTCACTTGTGAGTCTCCATACGTCCCCAAAAAGTATATGGAGTAGGTATATGGCCTTAAACTCATCTTAGAGATCGTGTCCAGTAGTGGGACAATGATGAGTTAATAATGGTAATAATGATGATTAATAAAAGTATTAAATATATGTTACATGTAAATGTAACAATCCCGGAAAACTATTTTCTTGTAGTTTTGTTCAACACATACACGTACACTACCTCTTGAGACAGAAATCATAGGTACTTGTGGAAGGAGTAAAGACATAGTTAGTTTCAATCACAGTTTTGTATCCCAAATACTTTAACACAGGCAAAGTTCAAATGAAAAAAGTTTACCAGAAGAGAGGGAGCACACCGTGTTACCAAACTTTGTAGTCTGAATCCCAAATTACCTATAAAACTACAAGCCCACGTTTTATGTACAAAGTTACATTACGTACTTTAATCATTATTATTTCCACAATTAACGGACGAATGTTAAAAAAAACTTAAACAAGTATTTAGATCGTTTTTTCAGAATACACAAATAATATTGAGTTTAAGGAAATACAAATATATATCAAATATCAACTATATAATCAGGGTATCAAATATTTACTAAGTATTTATGTTAACTGTTTAATAGTTACCAAAAACTTTATAATATGGCTGAATTGTCAACGTCATACTATTCGGAAGTTGATAGCAATTTCCATATTTCATCTACCACATTATGTGACATGACATGTCATAGTGACGAAGCTCATTCAGTTATATAATATTATTCAATTTAGGTAGGAACCAAGGAGCAAGTCACCAGTGTAGAGAGGATAAGCGTATATTATTTCTAAACGCAACCTCGCGAACGTTGGAGAGTAAGACAGAGATGAGCTCTGTCATTGGCTAACAATTATTGCTGCGACAAACGAAGTCTAGACAGATATTCATTAAATGTTTTACGGTGAATAATACGTAATAGTTAATCTTTTAAAATGTGTACAAAGAAATTCCCATTCCACCTAATAGAGTATTTCGATATCATCTTTCGACTGTTTGCAACCGACAAGAATTTGAGTAGGAATTTGAGTTGAAAAATTTTCGTAGTGAAGTGAGTTCGTGCAACTCACGATTTATAAAGCGTATGTTTGGTAAGCAGTTGTACACCCGCACGCGCTCTCTATTTACTTTGGCGTCAAATATATTTATTTATTCGTAGCGTTTTTTGCTCCGTCAAAGACGTGCTGATATTGGTCTACAACATATTCCTACACGATAATCAGCACAGATCGAGCCACAGTGACATTTATTAGGATCCCGACCAGACACGGACATGTTGATCACTTACAAAAAAAATAAAACCAAGTTCCAACTGAAAAGTAAGAATTAATTCGTTAGGTTCTTAAAAAACTTTTTTAAAGTTCGTGTAGTTATGTATGCCTGCAAATAAAATCTACAACAAAATAAAGTAAATAACAAACTATATTCCTTTATTATTTATGTTATCCTATCCTATTTTTTATTAATATTATTTATTTATTCTCAATAACAATATCGTGGTCACTCTATCGAGCAGGAAGTCAGTATTTAGCTTATCTAGAGGGCGCGACGAGACTGTTTACCCGACTCACTTTCTTTGACCAAACCTTAAATTATAATCTGTTTTTGTTTCCATTGTTCGCGACAATGTAAAACAAGATTGTTCAAACTTTTGTTTTGTTGTTTTTTGATGTTTATTGTTTACGAAAACCCAGTTAGATGACAACAAACAATAAATTTAGTACAATATTAGTTTAACGTTTTAGAAAATAAAATAAATAAAACTTTAGAATAACTAACTACTTAGTTAATAACATTTCAAATTTACATACAGTGGTTAAGATTGCTAGATCAATTTATTATTAAAATAGTGAACATATAAAACTTAAATTAAAGCAAATCTTAAAGCAAATATAGATTATGATTGAATTGAATAATTTATATTTAGTGTGAGCTCAGTGATTGAAATTCGATCATAATTATTATGAATATTGGAGAAAAAAATACTCGAAACATGCAAATATGTATAACTATATAAGTATGTTATGTTATATGTATATGATATGTTAAATATGTACATATCAATTTGTCTCTTACCTTAAGATGTAAGCCTCTACATAAATACATAAAACCTTAATTCTTTAGTAAGTTTAGATCAGATGTTCTCAAACTTATTTTGTCTACAGCCCACTTTGAGAATCGGTTATTTTTAGCGCCCCATGAAGTTACTTCAATTTAAATATTGAAATATGAATTATTTTATCCATCGTTCTCCAATTCTTTCAGACATATTACTGTTTCCCTTTAGAACTATAGGTAAAGGACATAAGCGGGCGTTCTCGCTCACTTTGAGAAAGAATGGTTTAAATATATCGTTGGCTACTTTAGGGACCTGTCTGCCACGCTTCCTGTTTCACCCGGCCATTATCAACGTGCTAATTACAGAAAAATGCGGGTACCTACAATAGGATCGATGTTTTCACGGCCACAAACGTATTTAGTATCGTTTTATATTACAAAGTTTATAACGAAGCTTGTTAGGGTTAAATAAATATGCAAAGAAGTTAATAAAGGAAATTTGATTGATCTTTGTAATAAAATTAAAGGTAAATCAAATAAATTTTAAAAAGGGCCGATTTTTCAATACTCAGATAAAGTGTCAGACAGCATTTATTCGACAGATAGAAAAAAAATTGATTTCTCAATAGTCCGATAGGCTCTATTCGAAGAATAATTCGCTTGCCGGTGGTCAATGGAATATGAAATTAAATTACTACAAAGCCGGCACCGCATTGGCGACTCCTCTGGCGTTGCCCATGCCCATAGGCGACGGTGATCACTTACCATCAGGTGAGCCGTTTGCCTGTTTGCTGAGCTTCAGCCATAAAAAAAAAACAATCTCACCATATCGGCCTCCCTCTGCAACACTTGCCCTAACCACGAGTTCAACTTGTCGTAGTAAGGAGGCGGTTTCTCCACGTCCGGGGGCGCGAATTGAAACGCTACACACGCCGACGCTTGACTCATTGCTTCCTGGAAGAAATCCACAGTTCAAAAGTAAATATCTATAATAAATATCTTGGGACAACTCACAGACGGCCATCCGATCCCAAACTAGGCAGAGCCTCTGCTATGGTAACCAGACAACTGATAAATATACATAAATATATTTTTTTGTCAATTCATATAAGCATTGTAATAATATAATTATAGAAATAACATAAGTGTTACATATGACTGGTATTTTAGTAAAGCTACATTATAGGTCATATATAGGATATAAATTATTTTTCGGTAGGTGGTGCCACTAGTACTTTATAAACTGATTCTAGACTTCTTTTCTATGCTACCGAAAGGGTGGGAATCAGCTAGTTATGAGATAATATATTTAGGATGTGAATACTTACTATTATGCCCACATTGGGCGGTTCATCACCTCCCGGACTATCACTCTGAAACAAATAAATCCGTTAAAAGCGGGATCCTGTTTAGGCCACGCCAAACCTGCCACCGGTTATAAGATATTATATTTTATTATCATTTGCCATTCCTTATTTTACGAAATTAACAACTTTTGTTGAACTAAAAAAACGGGCTTAATCCAAGTGGTTAACAGTGGAAGTCTCTTCTAACTTCTAGACATTATCATTATTAACCTGATATACTTACCATCAGGTGGCCCGTATGTCTGTTTGCCAATCCTTTTACATAAAAAAAAAGATATACTCACAAGTATCTTCAAGTCTGCGTTGGCGAGCAGCGCGCGCGCGGCACGCGCGGAGCGGAAGGCCGAGTCCAGGCGACGCAGCAGGCGGCGGGCGCCGGCCGCGCGCGCCGCGCCCCACAGCGGCAGCGCGCTCAGCCGCGCCTCGCACGCCGCCAGCCCCGCCAGCGCCGCCAGCGCCGCCTCGCGGCTGCTCGACTGTCGGCAAGTTTCTAAGTTCGGACTTCACTACATACGAGCGACCATCTTAGTCCTCAGAAGCGGTAATGGTTATTTGCGATGTCAGATAGGACTAAGTTGTATATGATAAAAAGATTTTTTTTTACACTCAAACACAGAACAAATATTCATACTCATCACACAAACATTTATTCTGGGTGGAGATCGAACCCACGACCTTCCGTTTAGCAGTCAAGTTCGCTATTAGACCACGAGACCAGTCAAAAGAAAGTGGACTTTTGGTCTAAGTGGTTTTAACGGAAACTACGTAACTACTCAAACGATCACAGCGACACCGCGTACAGCCGTCAGCGCCGCCTCGCGGCTGCTCGACTGTACCATCTGTTTTTTAATTGTCGCAAAAATTAGTGCTAACTTGACACTAACTTGCAACTATATTAATTTCGTTGATCACCTTATGTAACATGCAAGTAAATAAAATGTAAATGAATAAATTTGTTATGAAATTGTTTTTTACTAACCCACTGATGTTGCAAATGGCCGTAGGCTACAGCGAACAAATAACATCCGATATTCCTTATTCCTGATTATCATACTTTAATGTAAAAAGAAAAGTTTTTAAATACACATCATCATTGGTTCCAAAAAAATACACTGATTGGAAGTTATGACAAAAATAAGTTCAAATTATCACAGAGCAGTTCGAATTCTTACTACAGTTATAAAAATTAATATTATTAATAAACTCACCACGACTTTTACGTTCGTCGATCCGATAGAACTGTGGTCATTCGCTATGATAGGTTCCGGTATTTTGTAGAATGTCTGTGTCACTATTCAGTTAAGGATATTTATTAGCGTCTAAAGCCGACGAACTTATTGATTTTTTGACTTTTATTAAGTGTATGTAAACCTTGTAATGAATAAAACAATTTCATTTCATTTTATGTGGTTGCGATAATGCATTAAATAAACATACACATAACAACCATGTTGGATGCCATTAGGACAGAAATATATAGATATATAGATAGGTATACCTATATAGATAGGTATGTTTATAGGTACTGCCTGCCTTAACACCAGGTAGCCTGCGTTGTAACGACACTAACAATAGAAAAAAGGTACTTAATCCATTGAAAGTTTTATTATAACGTATTATCTAGTTAAATAACTAAAATATTGACTATAGCTAACTTGAGGGTGTCGGTTTTTCGTGACGGTGTGTGCGCGCATCGTAAAAATTTACTCTCATCAGTTTTCATGTATAACTTCAAAAACATACAACAAATATTTATGCCATCACACAAACATTTGTTATAGGTGGGAATCGAACCCACGACTAGGATTCGCTAACCACTAGACCACGAGGCCAGTCTCATATATTAACAGTAGTTTATGTAAAGGATACGACAGTTGGCAAGCCCGGGACACCAAACCACTGTGCTGGTGTGAGGGTAAGCGAGTCAGCTACACTGTGGCTCTGGAAATGAGATACAAAAACGTTACTTCAATAGTAAGATTGCAATATTAAAAATATATGAATTATTAACTTTTTTTTGATCCTGGGATAGTAAAAGGTATTCAGTTATGAAGTTATAAACCAACGCGTTAAGTGATCTCTGCAATCCATAGACAAATTCAATCTCACATCGCCATAGGCCGCTGCCACATCGAATTATAGGTGGTAGGCCGTCACCCAGGGAAGTACCGTCGCCACACCCAATTCTACCGTAAAACAATTTATTGTTTTTCGGAAGGAGGCTGTAGTTACCGGAGTTTCAGACCATCTTAGTCCTCAGAAGTAGCAACGTGTGTATTTGCAAAAAAAAAGACAGTACCACATTTCTACCTGAAGTCGCGCATACGCAATGCTACACCAGAGCTGAGGGCTAAGATAGCCTCTCATTTTTAGCCTCAAACTATGTAGTGTACTCCGGCAACCACAACCTTCTTCCGAAACACAATAAAATGCTTTACAGTAGAATTGGGCGTGGCGGTGGTACTTCCCCGGGCGGCTAACTTACCACTCTCGGCGGTGGTACTTTCCCGGGCGGTAAAAAGATGTTACTCCTGAGGATAAGTCGCTTTGAATAGGTCTCTTACCTGGTCCCTCCCCATAGCAGCTGGCAAAGCTAGTGCATGTCCCCGTAGATGTAAATGAAGGTGCCTCTTCTTGCATATAGCTGAGAGCGCTGTCAGCGGCAATCCCAGACCCAGCGGTGGGGCACCCACTTCGCCCAGCACCAGCAGTGGAATCCTGTCCAAATTAACGTCTTCCTCGCATAGCCTTTCTAATGCTTCTAAGTCCATAGTTTGTGCTAAAAATGAAAGAATGTTTATTAATTTGCTGATTAATTACGTATGATGTGAGACATGGACGATAAATTCCGATAATTAATCGGTTTTTCACGTAGTTTGCAATATAGGTTGCAACTAAAAATAAATGTTTTTTTAAGAAAAAACTAAAACTGACTTCAAACTAAACAATATTGTTTTTATGTCATAGAGCCTATATAGAACTACATTAAATGCCTATCCTATACATATACCTCGTATTATGTTGGGCTACGTATTATATAATACGGCCATAAAGGTATCACAACTCTATTATATACAGGATATGTACGCGGTTGACGGTGGATCTCTCTAGAATGAAGTCATTGACCTGGAATGTTCTCAATGTTGATCATTCCAGAAGATAGGCGTGGCCGTTGCAACGGGTATAGAGCAATAAGTCGCACCGCTGATGCATTCAGGTGAACAAAACGATCAACAGCGAATACCAAGCGACGTAAGGGAATGTAATAAGCGAAGTGTTTTGTAAGCGTTAATTATTACTCACCTATAGGATGCACAGGAACTGGGCGGACGCAGTCCAGTGGAAGACCTAGCTGCCTACATAGATGCTGCACAACACCAAGAGGGCTTGCTACGCAACTGTATATTGACGGTAGCCGGTTCACAAATGCCAATGCTGTGAATGACAAGTCATACATTATGTTATGAATTAATCCTATTTAATATTATAAATGTGAATGTTTGGATGTTCGTAACTCAATCATGCCAAAATAGCTGAACCGATTTGGATGAAATTTGATATACAAATATGTGTATAACTTGGATTAACACATAGTCATAGTCAGTTCATAATAAACTTTTTATAGCTAAAAATCTATGAATAACTAGAGTACAAAATACAATGATTAAAATTTTTTATTTGTTCTTGATTGATTAGAACATAAAAACAGATTTAAGGGCTATAGAATAATTCCTAAATAATTTTTTTCCATACAAATCTATCTGAAATATATAAGCAATATAACCATATAATGTAATAATTCTATAATACTTACACCCATCTTCCAAATACCTAGGATATCTGTGATATAGCAGCATTCGTGTGACACGAACGAGACCCTCTAACTGTTCTTGATGGTAATATGCACTGTAGTCTGTTAACCTGCAAAATTTATATATATATATATGTAAAAGAAGAAGTCTTTTAAAGAAAAAATCTATGTGAGTTGTAAGTACATGGATGCGTGATCATTTCAGAGAACTATACACCTACAGGCACAAAACAATAACTTGTGCACATCACACAAATATTTGTCCTGAGTTGGAATCACGACAATGACCTACAGCTTAACTGTCAGGGTCACTAACCACTAGACCAAGAAATCAGTCAAATTGTTATTATCGTGTCAATATTATTGTTATTTAGATAAAAAAGTGCAACAATGCATCCAAGTACAAACCAAGGTGACTAGTTCCACTTAAAGTTGAATATAGCTGCCTAAGCTACATTCAACATTAGTAAGTAAGCAGGTAGTCAATGTTTTCAATTTTTTATCAATAAGTTCATTTACATGATAACAATGGCTCATGTAAATAATTGTATCCCATCATTTTGTAGGTTTTATGTGTTAATGTTATGGTCACTATTCCTGTGTTAATTTGAAAATCAAGAATAATATTAAGTTAAGTAAGGAAATAATATTAAGTTGGGATTTTAAACTTGAATCGCATTTCAATTAAATTCAACAATTCAGTTAAAGAAAACATCTTTAAAGATGTATCCTGTAAATTTTGCATTACACACATCCTTCTTCCTTCTAATATTATAAATGCGAAAGTTTGTGAGTATGGATGTATGTTTGTTAGTCTTTCACAACAAAACTACTGGACGAATTTGGATGAAACTTTACAGTAATATAGGTTATACATCTGAATAACATATAGGCTACAATTTAGAATGATTTTATGTAATTTTGGTCATAATATAACGATACATGTCAATTAAGACTGATGGCGCCACGGTCATTCCAATGAATTGCAGTGACAGTTCATGAACAGTGAAAGAATGAAATGTGCTTGACTTTTGATGTTATTTGTTCTTATTCATCATTAATCCTTATTCAAATTTCTAAATTGCACCCAGGCGCAGCCGGGGCGGGTCTCTAGTACTATCATATATGTAGGAGCTATCGATAATAAGTTAACTAACCATGCATCTTAATGATAAAAGGAAAGTTGTATCTACAAACTGTTTTAAATAGTTTTATGCTCATGCTATAGTGTTAATACAGTGGGTATTATAAAATAAAACCATACAAAAAGCAAACAGTGATACATTTTATGGTGTTGTTATCAAATGCCCTTGAGTTTTAATTGAAAGGGGATAAGATTACAATCTGGCCTACAGGCCAGCAAATATTCCAAATATATAATGATGGAACATGAATTTGTAATTACATTATTTGCAGTTTTCAATGTAGACATTTTTATTATGCCAAAATAATACAAATGAAAAATGGAAGGTTACTGTTTGATATATACAAAGTGAGACTTTTTCCTGACCCAATTATATACATAAAAGTTATCATAATGATGATACTGAACTTCAAACATGTTGTTAAATAATTATAAGTTTACAGATGCTTATCAATTTCACTAGACTTTACAAAGCAACTTTACAAATTATGAGATTGATTCATAGACATAATTGTCCTAACTTCTGAACTAAGTAAATAGTCTCATCTAGGAGCCAGGGGGTAAGAACAGTAGTAATAACCCATTGCTTTGTAGCAATAATCTGGTTATAGGTTCAATTGTTCAAGAAATGGTGTGTAGGTTTAATCTGACCGCCAAGCCTAAATCTACAAGTGGAGAAATTTATTGTGTTTCGGAAGAAAAGTATGGTTGGTAAAGCAGGCCATTTTATTAGTTAGGCGTAGCAATGCACCTATGTACTCATATATGTTTATATTTGTTTGATAGTTAATTGTGTCATTCCTAATCTAAACATTTTCATATAGATAATGGTAACACACTGATAACAATACTAACTCAAACTCAAAAAAATCTTATTCTGTGTTAACAATAATTAATTAATACAGTCATATGTGCACAATATAGACTTGTGATGTAAAATAATATCCCCTTAGAAACATTGTTATAGGGAAGTAATTTACAAATTCAAAGAAAAAGGGCTGTAGTTCAATGTTAGCAAGACTGATAACAAAATATTTGTAAAGAAAGTAAGCAATGATACAGATTATAGCAAAAAGTTATCGTAATACAATGTATAGTAGTGTGATTATATCAAAATGTAAATGTAAGTTCGGTCACATGTCCAGTAAAGTAAATTTTGTATGTTTCTACTACCATGATAGTAAAAGGATGGAAATTTGTGATCAGTATTAAATAAACATACTAATTTACTGAGCTTTTTCAATAAATGTTATCACCTCGCTACATAGTTATTAGACAAAAACATGTTTTCCAATTATTTGTACCTGTTTGCTATTCAAATTTATTCATTTGTCTAATCTTCTATAGAGGTAACTACCTCTATAGAACTATATATTGGAACAAATTGTGAGGACTCAACTTACCTAAACATGTGTGTCATCCACCGTGTCGTCTCAGTAGCTATGTGTATGCCAAGTCGGGCTTTGTGACTCCTTTCAAGTCTAGCAAAGACTGCCCATATACTGTGCGAGAGGATAGCCGCACGTGTTACTGCATCTGTGGGTAGCAACGGCGGCTCTACACTGTCACAACTAGGATCTGTTTGCAACACAAGATCTTCGAGCACCTTCAGAATATCATCCATTGACATTTCTTCAGGCTCGAAAAAGCCAGGGCGCACTTTCTTAGGTTCCGGCTTCTTCTCTTCCTCCACAACCTCCTGCGCATTTGCTACGGCTTCCAGCCTGCCGACCACTTCGGAAACTTGGAATTCCAGTCCGCCGAAAGGGCGCCGGTTCTGTTCAAATGTGAAGACTTTAATGTCAACGTAACACTAAAGAAAACAATTGTTTAGACAAAGAAACGGTGACTTACAGAGTCCAATGGCTCATCACTGCCTGGGCTGGGCTTGTTAGACTCTATATCAGATGGCGTTGAGTCTTCCATAGCGCGTGGCGAACTTTTTCGCAAATTCTTAATTCACCAACAAGAATTTGTAAACGTCACTCGTATTCAATGTTTTGACGTTTAGGAAAACTTTTTATAATACGACATTGCGTAGTTTTGGATTCTAGTTTTTCAGGTAAACACCTATTGCTTAGATATTATTTGCTTTTCTCCCTTTTTTACTTTATTGTATTTAACAAAAAGATACAATATTTACGTAAAATGATAAGCAATAAAAAATATATATAAGTAATATACAAAAACTTTATATTTTTTTTGTGGACGTGCAAATTTTAATGACGTATAGAAAAGATTGGTTCTAAATTTTAACATTGTTTTGACATTTGACATAGGATGACATTGTTATTAGTGCAATCATTAAACAGTCAATGTCATTTAGTTGACGTTTTGTGGGTTTTGTTGATCGCGGATTGATTAAAATAGCAATTTTTCGAAAATAAAAAACATGTCTTTGGTCAAACTATTTTCGGTATCTTCTCGAGGTAAATAATGATTCTTTTATTTGGCTTTTTAAATAACAACCGCTTTTACTTACTATTATTATGTTTTTGAATATTAAGTTACGCAACTAACATTTCTAACCTATGTATTTTGACAGTAACATAAAAATAGAAGTAAATACTTAGGAACAAATATAATTTAGAATTATTAAAGCGCAATTGATAGTTGTTGTACTTTGTGCTTTTTGTAATAAAATAATAAGTATTCCATAAAAGTAATCTATTGTTTATAAACAACAATATTCAAGTAGATAAGTCCTTTTCGACCCTGAATCAGAAATTGACACAAAGATATTAGGGAAGGAATTCATACTAAGTGGCACAATAAAACTTCACTTCTAGAGTGCAGTGATTGTGATATCTTTCCTTATTTCAGTACGTACATCCGGCGCCTGTGGCATGTTATGTCGACAGGCACCATACAGCACTGAGGGAAAGACCGAGAAAGTATACCCGCCAAACGCTCCAGGTTTTAAGTATGTAAATGCAGAGGATCCTGACATGAGTTTTCGAGCTATGTCAGACAGGGCAGCCCAGACGTTGTTCTGGACTGAACTAGCCAGGGGCTTTGCTGTCACTCTTGCTCATATCTTTAAGGTATGTTTTAGTTTGTTTTTCAGATAAAAATATAAGGTTTTTATAAATATAAATGGCTTAACTCAGACTCAGTCTCCTTTGCGACCTGACGACCGACAGGATAACTCACACACAGTCATTTGATCCCAAATTAGGAAACTAGGCCTGTGTTATGGTAACCAGACAACTGATAAACATACATGAATATTTTTTTTTGTAAATACATACTTAAATAGTTTTTTTTTACTCCCAGACACAGAACAAATATTCATGTTAATCACACAAACATTCTAGGGATCTAACCCACGACCTCCCGTTTAGGAGACAGGTTCGCTAACCACTAAACCACGAGGTCAAAAGTATTAAAACTTTAAAATTAAATTCAATAAGTATATTGAAATTTGTAGGAGCCAGCAACAATAAACTACCCATTTGAAAAGGGGCCCCTGTCACCCAGGTTCCGGGGAGAGCACGCTCTGCGTCGGTACCCTTCGGGTGAAGAGAGATGTATTGCTTGCAAGCTGTGTGAAGCTATCTGCCCAGCACAGGTAAGGTTTGTCAAATTTTCAATATATTTGTTATTATAGTAAATATTATTGTTATAATATTGTATACAACCAGGTCTACACTAAGGTCTACACCTGGCACACATGGGATTCCCCAAGTATTTTGGGCTAGTTACTTACCTTTACCTTACCCCTATAACTAAGTAAATCCTAACTTTATTTTTTTCCTATGGATACAAAATACTTACCAATTTAAAAACTGCAGTTTTCATTATTGTTGATATCGACTACTTGGGGAATCCATTTTCTAGAGCATTAGGTTTTCAATATTTTCACAGTGCACGCCAAATAATTATTATGGCTCATATTACTTGCCTATAATATGGCTGTTTATATTTGAAGAAATATTTAAAATCTGTTTAAAAACAGTTCTATACAATGTAAAAAGTATTTATGCTTGATTCATAGACACATAAAAAAAATTAACTTATTGTTTCAGGCTATCACAATTGAAGCTGAAGAGCGTAAGGATGGATCGCGGCGTACCACACGTTATGACATTGATATGACCAAGTGCATCTACTGCGGATTCTGCCAGGTAGTTTGCTAAATAAAATTACAGTATACTATATTGCAGCTCCATGAAATTAAGTTATGCTATTTCAAAATTTTGAAGTTGATTCACATAAACACAAAATTGAAAGCTTGACCTGTATTGCCCTTAATATAATTATAAAACTTAAAGGATTGGTAATATTTCGTTGCAGGAAGCATGTCCCGTCGATGCTATAGTTGAAGGCCCCAACTTCGAATTCTCAACAGAAACTCACGAAGAGCTTCTTTACAACAAGGAGAAACTCCTGTCCAACGGCGATAAATGGGAGAGCGAGATAGCAACAAACATCAGAGCCGACCATCTCTACCGCTAAATGAATCAAATGATCATAGTAAATACATTTTGTAAGGTCTATTTTTCTGCGATTTCTATGTAAATATTAGAAATAGTAGCAAAATAGATCTTGCAAATTAGGGATTATTAAATTATTATTGTTTTGTGATATTAATAAATGCTTACCATCTCAGTGTTCATGGGTTTTTTCTATACATTTAATTGTTATATTGATCTTTGAAACTTATCTAAGCTTTATATTGTAGTCAGATATATGGACTATCTATTAGAGATTTAACATGAGCTAAAAATGGTTGTACTTTTTTAATGATTAGTGGCTTAGAAATCAGCTAACTCAGATGTTGCACATTGTATTACTGTTACATTAGTAGGTATAAGCCTATAATAGGATGGATAAAAAATGAAATAAATTTTGTAAACATATTTATTTGTAATTAGTAACAATAAAATATTTTAGTTTCGAGGCAGAGTAGACATAGATTTGTTAAAAAATTATACTTAAAATTATATGATTTAAAAATAACATTAATAAGCAGGTGTAGAAACCTGTTTCCGATCTTTACATTTATTTTTATTTACAGTAATATCCCTGGCAATGAATGTTTGTGCATAATATAGCAAGATTTTAACATATCGCATATGAGAATCAGATGATGGTATGTCAAAATTGTTCATTTAATTTACTGTTATTTGTATAGTAAATCAGATATTTTTTCTATATGGTGGTGAAACAACTCTTAAGTGGTTTGATTTGCCAATAGATTTTGTATTAAGCGTTGTTTGTTGGCTATTCCCTGCAGATCTGTAATATAGGAGCATCTCAATTTGTTTACTTAGTTCTTTGACCAGTCCACGTTGGTTTTATTTCGAGACAATAGATCGGTTTGCACCAACCCGCACATAGCCAGCGTGGTCGTGCGATACATATATTATGTTTTAGCAGTGGCGTAGCTAGGGAGTGGCGAGAGGGGCGGTCGCCCCAGGGCACCACAGGCAAGGGGGGCACCAAACTTGATAATAATTTTTTTTTTGATG
>DWNH01000394.1:0-15598 GCA_018249895.1 Tiana niger
TGTTTCGAAAAGAGGATGTGGATGCCGGAGTGCACTAAATACGAGATGACCATTTTAGTCCTCAGAACTAGGAATGCATCTATTTGCGATCTCAGGTAGGGCTAAGTACTGCCTGAAGTTGCAAGTGGATGTCTATGGGTTGCAGTGACTTAATACCAGGTGACCAATACGCTCGTTTGCTATTTTTATTAAAAAAAAAAACTTTTACATATATAAAAATATATTGTTAAAAAATAATTTAATCGGTTGCAGTGCTAGCAGTACTATGGCCATTGATGGCGCGCTGCACGGTGGTGTCGAAGCGCTCGCTGCAGTACCTGGTGCCGTTCGGCACGGCCGCCTGGATGTGGGGCACCGTGTTTATAGACCGCGGCGCGTCCTCGGCACGATCTGTGCTCAACAAGCAGACTGAGGCTGTTAGAGATCATAAGGTTACTTTTTTGTACTTTACGGACGTAACGATAATCATATCTTTATCATTATTGTTATCATCATCAACATAATTATCATAATTAATGCTTCAAGCATTAAGCCCGCCTTTTGTTCCCTTTTTATATAAGGTGCAAAAAGAATAAATAAATAAATTTATAAAAAATCATTATCATTGCCATCATCATATTTATCATCATCATTAATATCATCATCAACATTATTACCATCATCATCTGAACTGCTTTCATCGAATGGGGACCGTTCTTAGATTATCTTTGTTTTGGGTAAGGCTACTAGTTGGAGGCTTGTAGGCTGTGGAGGTCTTGTTTGTTAGAAATTAATCGAAATCACTCCTATTTTCTATTACTTTAATTAAAAAGATGAACTGCTTCTTTGAGTCCGAGTTTGTCTAAGCACCCAGGAAAATATAATATTCTCGTTCAACTTCATAAAAGAAACTCTTAAAAGCAGAAAGGTTTTAAAAAAGATAAATGTAGCTGAACCATTCAGCCTCAAGTAAGACTATTTCAAAGTAGTGCGGTAGTAGTTAGTGTATGTCTCCTCTTCCACACTAATATTATAAAGAGGAGAGATGTGTGTTTTTTTATGTTTGTTTGAAACGGATAGACTAAAAGACTTCTCAACCGATTTCAAACAGTCTTTCATAAAGAGAAAGTAAATTTAGTAAAAAAGTTTCATTATAATATGTAATACATACTTATGTACAAATTTATATTTTTACATTTCACAACTCACACACGGTTATCTGATACCAATTTAGGCAGAGCCTGTGCTACGGTAACCAAACAACAGCTAATCATATAAAAATATTTTTAAATATATATTTATATAGATAACAATACACTCGGACACAGAACAAATATTGGCGCTCACTGCTTTTTTTGTACACGCCTAAGTACGCCTACGAGCTTTTTCCATAATAGAAGTATTTATTTTATTCTAAATCTATTTTTCTAATACGGAACCTATTATGTTTTTAGTGGCTGATTGCTAAGGTTAGACTAACGATGTCAAAGTCAATATTATGTTTTGTGTGTATGCAATCAACGTATTTTCCTGTAGGCGTCCATCCTGCGACCTTCGAACACATACGTAATGTGTAATTGTTAGTGCAGTTGTGTAAACCTACAAGATTCATAGTGAGAATCTATTTTGGTGTCACTAATTGCTCTGTAAATAAGACCTCATATCACGTTGCATTTGAATATAAATATTTATCGATACTTGTAATGAAATAGCAACTGGTCGATTTCTATACGCCGGAGATACCTATTTAATTTGGTAAATTAATATTTGACGTCTTTAAAAATTTCATTCTTTAGAATTTTTATTTTTCTGTCTGTACGTTAGTGAGCGCATCTTGTAAAAGCCACTGTATGAAGATTAATTCGGTATTTACATAAAGAAAAAATACCAGTCATAGCCAGCAAAACAATTTATTCCTTCAGGAAAATCTATATACTCATTTTCATATTGAAATTACCTAATTGTCTAAATCCTTACATAATTATACTTAAAATACAATAAAATTTGGCTTTTTTTATGTACGAAATATACAAAAATTATATTATAATAAACGAACTCTAGTAAACTTCCGTTGAAGAGTCCGGCTAAGTTCAAAGAAAAACCGACTAAAGAAAAAAATATTTTTCTATACAAAGTTTCGTTCGTCACGTTCCAATATCAAGTTTCTAACTTCAATAGTTTCGGTCGGCCGATGACGGTAGTAATGGTGAATCACCTTCACCCAGTAGGTATAACTATAATAAATTCTCTATGCATTGTGTTTGTTATCTATCAATTAAAGAGCCGCATTTGATTGATAATTGATTAAATTGTAATCTTTGTTATAAATGTGGCTCATCCTCATGCATATACATACATACTTACTTTAGTTATTTCTATCGTTGACTTCATTGATATCTTAAATATGTAAAATATCTTGTTGCTTTTTGAGGGAAGCGAAGGCCATATACACACACTCTCTTAAGCTTAAAAACAAGAAACTACATATTCAATTAAAACTTATCATTTAATTGAACTAAAAGTCCTATTCAGCGTAATACAATGCTAATCCCATAATAATTAGGTATATACGCAATTTAAAATAAAAAAGACCGATTGTTATTTCATTATTACTTACGCAATTATGTACGAATTTAATACAATAGTAACTTGAACATTTTTATACGCTCTATGGAAAAATTTCCCTATTAAAACGCATATTAGTATTGAATGAGATTCATAGGCTCTCTTAAAGCTATAGTATAGTATATATAATATAGTCTATAGAGTAAGGCTCGTTTTATTAACAAGGCAGACAGAAGCGAGAAAAAGATATAACAGACTTCTAACCAAATGTAAGAAATAATTGGTTACAGACACCAAAAATTTGTTTTAGAGTCTTTTTTTGAATAGATATATTTACTTAAAAAATCTGAATGTTCTGTTTTTGATCGTTAAAAATAATTAATAAAAAAATTGTTTCGACCAGGTCAGACATCCCTTGTTGGTTAATTTTCTTAGTTACAAGAATTGTATTTAAAATTGTTAGAGCTCTACTTTACTTCTACGAAGGATAACTAAAGGATAGATACGTATAAAGCAACTAAGTAGGTAATAACAATTTCTATAAAAACATCATTCGTCTACATTGTTAGCACGCAATGATTTTATCGTACCTACGACCTTGAAATTTCCTGAGAATAATCATTCTTTCTTGCTCAAACAATAAGTAGGTAGGTCCATAATTATAGTTAACTGTTGTCTGCTTTTGATCTTAGTACAAAATAGGCATAGTTTTAATTTGGTAATTCTGCAAATATTATGCATATGTGTATGTTCATTTTCAAAGAAAACCTATTTTAAGAGTGGTCATATTAATAGAATATATTAAAATAAGTCGAGTTAATAAGACGTTATTGCACAAAAAAGTTATGAGAAATTAATAAGTGTATATAATATATACGAATGAAAGAAATAGAAGACTTCTGTTGTTATAAAATCGCGTGATTATTTAGAAGAACTTAGCCTGTCGACATGTCTAGCTCTTGACGAAGTTTTTACAGACCTTAACTTAGAAAATTATCTTTCTGATGAAATAATGTTCATAATATAATTAAATTAATTTAATAAGTTAATCAAGGTATTTTTATTTATAAGGAAGAAAACTGCAAGTTTATGAGTTGCAGATACCACATAAAACCAACTGGTGGTTAAATGGTCCAGAGACCATGTGCCAGAGCACACATTCATAATCAACCTCGGACAGCTCCGCAGTCCTGCCTGAGATTGCTGATGCGTTGCTACTTCTGAGGACTTAAGTTGGTCGTAACGTATTTAGTACTTATACCTACTCCGGAAACCACACCCTTCTACCGAAACACAAAAGTTGCTTCACAGTGGCGGTGGAACTGCTCCGGTCGGCTAACAACCTATAATGTAATGAAAATGCTACCTAAATGAAAAGTGCTAGAAATATTCGAATTTAAACTTGTTTAGGCCGCCGTTTGTAATGATAAAATAGGTGTGTTCTGTGATTCATCAATTTCATCATTCATGGGTAGGAACAAGCACGTACCACAATACATAAGTGCCAAAGTAACGCTAATTGGTTTGACTTTTGCTTTGTGTATTTTGTAATCGTCATACTATTTGCTGCTAGCCGACCTATTATACTACATGTACGCAGTAATACGACAAAATAAATAGAAATATTTATCTAGGCCTAGTACTTAGGTAAGTGTTTCTCTCTATTTTTTGTTAATGCTAAATATTTAGCGAGATGCAGGTTTAAAATCTAAGGGTGTTGGTGATACCTGAGAAATTTCTTCGTTTTCATATTTATGCAATTTGAAGCAGGAGGTATTTGATCTACGCCCTAAAAAATTTAATATAATATCTCTTTATTATTTGTTTATGCTAGTTATATTTTAGCATAATGTAGGCTCAGTATCTATTCGTTAGTTTTGATTTTCTAATTGCAGTAGTCGCAGGTACAAACATATGTATCTTATATTTATTTATGATTCAATTTTCTGAGTAGGTAAGTACTATCATTGCGGAAATACACTTATTTAGTAAGTGCACTAGCGGAACGGTCGAGCCATTTTAGACTAATGGACGGCAATTGATTTTTATATATGAAAACTATTAATATTTTTTCATTTGCAATTCCAGAGAAAACTGCTGCTGTTTCCTGAAGGCACGAGGCATTCCGGCGATAAGCTGTTACCTTTCCGGAAAGGTGCCTTCCACGTCGCTCTAGACGCAGGAGTGCCTATCCAGCCAGTTGTGGTCTCTAAGTACCACCACTTAGACTCTAAACGAAATCGTTTTGGATCAGGTATACTTATCAATTGTTTGTACACAGCGTTATTACATCATATTTTGTTTTGAAGTAAAAGAAACATGCATCGTGGAGCGACTTGAGTTTCTGAACAATGGTTGCCGGGGGACAATTAAATATTAGGCTGGATGACTTGCATACTCGTTTGCTACTTCTTTCCTATAAAAAATGTATATTTTAATGAAAGTAGCAAAGGAGCATGCTGGCCACCTGGTGTTTCGTTGTTACTGCAACCTATGGATGTCTATGTGCAACCTGAGACAGTCCTACCTGATACCGTAAATAGATGCGTCGCTTCTTCTGAGGACTTAGATGGTAAGCTTGTGTTTAGTGTATTCCGACAAGCAAACCCTTTATCCGAAACATAATAAATTGCTTCATGGTAGAGTAGGGTGTGCCGGTGCATCCTAGATGGTAATCAAACTTATTATCACTTGGGTAGCGTGGTAAACTAGGCAGAGAAGTATATTTCTCCTGAGAGGAGATCCGCGCCCAATTGTGGGACTTTGTCATTGTTGATGAATATGATGTTGCCCTACTTACGTATAGATAACTGGATTAATATTGCATCAAGATCCGTTCAGTATCACTATCTATTAACTATGTCAGTAAGCACCTAATACTCAAGGAGATATCTACTATCAGTTATTCAATAAGAATTTTAGGTTCAACGAAAAAACACATGTGTTATCATATCAGATAGATGATAAGTGTGTACACGAAAACGATTTCCTAATAATTCTAACACGTGTTACCCATCAGCTATGGAAATATCCTATGGGATGTTGACATCAGTCAATATATCTGTTATCATTATATTAATACGTGAAGCGAAAAGCTCGGAACACTTTTTAATAATAGGTATGCCGTGTAATCAGGAACGTGTGATTTGGTATAATTAAATATTATATGGAAAACGTCAGTGCAGAAAACTAAACATTTTTATTATTGAATAAAAGTAGCAAACGAGCGTGCAGCCCCTAGTGTTAAGTGGTTACTGCAACACATGGACATCCAATTGCAACTTCAAGCAGTGCGTTGCTATTTCTGACGACTAAGATGGTCGAATTGTAGTTGTTGAACTCCGGCATCGATCCACACTTCTTTCCTGAACACAATAAATTGTTTTACGGTAGAATTGTGGCGGTGGTACTTCCCCGGGCGACAGTCTACCTAAAAACATTTACAGCATAAACAGCAGACCTTACAGATGTTGTCCTGCCTGACCGACGCCGTTGGCATGTCTGCTCTAAGCAATTTGAGCAAACGATTTTTCAATATACGAATTTTTTGTCCTATTTGAACAAAAATGGTTATTGCAATATAGTTAAATATCGTTAGCGTCGGTTTTTTTGTAGGAACCTACTATAAATATGTATAGCAGGGATTCCCAAACTATTTTGTCAAGAGACCCTTTTTCCAAACGGAACTGGTACCTCAGACCCCCATAGCCAAAATACTCTAAAATCCGCTCTAGTTTTTTCCTATTGACATTTACCAAATTAAAATGTTTGCGGTTTTCATTTATGTCGATATCAAAGGGGTTTATAACGACCTCTTGGGGTCGATGTCGCCTAATTTGGGAATGCCTGATGTAGAGCATTAGTTTTATGTACCTATCATAAATAGTTTTCGAAAGAATATTTAAAATTGGTCGATTAATTTTTTAGTTTATTCAGTACATATACTTAAAGATACATTTTTTTTCTCTTTATAATATAAGTTTAGATGTGTTATGTATGTGTTAAGTATACATAACATTAAAATATATTTGGTAAACGTTGTATGTACCTACCTCATTCGTTAATAAATGGTGCGGCTAATAAATGAAAGATTGAGAGACATATCTACCTATATGAAATGAAAGATTGAGAGAATAAATAAATATACGATTCTTGGGTTGAACACGATTCTTTGTGTAATGGATATTTTGTGTATATTAGTAAAATAAAATTTAAGTGAATTCGAGCTTCATTTCGACCAAGCAATAGTATCAATAAAGCCGCAGTCAGGTTTGACTGTGTACTTTCGGATGTCATATTCGGAAGAGTCATATTTGGCGATAAAGCCTATCTAATAATAAATAGTCGTTGGCTTATCATTTTATGGAGCACTGAGTATTATGTCGCTTCTAATATTTACGAAATACGTTATTATGTATAAATACCCATTAGTCCTATCTTCTACTATATAAATACTGAGGTAGGTACGTCTTATCAAGTTGTGTAATAAAATGACAACAGTCCTTTAAGTGATGTGGATGCCTTGTGGGTCAAGCAACACACCTAGCAACACTCAGGCAGACCGGGAACAGAAATATAAAATTGACGACCCGTGTGGCGTAGTGTTTACCATGCCGGTCCACCATTCGAAAGGTCTTGGGTTCGATTCCCCGCGGGGCAGAAATTTAAATGATGAATTTAGATTTCTGTTCTCGTTCTGGATGTGTCCATGGTACCGACGACACAGGATTCTAAAGTCCTAGTGTGGAGTAAAAAAATTCACCATTTAAACTTCTGCCCTGTCGAAAATTGAACCCAGGCTCCTTCGAAGAAAACAGTTTAGCAAGGACGAAGCTCGAACCAACGGTGACTCGCTGTGCATCACCAATCTAAGCTTGGTACAGCAAACAGTTTGTAGTGACGTGCTCGCATGGCCCCTGTTACTATCATAGAGTAATTTTTCCATACATATGTACATAGATATAACTTGTTTTCACATTTTCAGGCGAGATCATCATAACTATACTACCGCTGATCGAGACCGAGGGCGTTAAGAAAGAGGACATCGAGGTAGTCATGGAAAGCGCGCAGAACAAGATGCAATTAGAGTATTCTCGAACATCTGATGAAACGATGCCGAGACGTTTACGTGAATAATTATATAAGTGGTACGTGGGTTTATACTTCACTAGTTAGAACACTAACCATATCTGTACAGAAATACTGTCAAATAAAAAATAAATATGTTGCTACTTACTAGGAGGACTGTGTACTTTTTTGCTATTTGTTTTCTTATAAACAAATTTGTATACAAATTTTAATTTTTGTGTTTCGAACAAGCTCCTAGTATTTTATCAATGTATGAGCAACAAAGTCATACAAGATCTTTGATTATTGAACATGATAGAAGGGCACAAGTTGCCGGTTCTAAATTACGATGGAAACCATTTGCTGTTAATTAGACCAAATATATTATAAAAAAGTGTGTGTACACGCGTTAGAAGTTATACTTCGTTGGCATAACAAAATAAAAATCTTTTAAAAATTTTATCTTTCGCCTTATTCTACGTTTGTAGAACACTAACAATAGAAAAAAGGTATTTAATATATTGAAAGTTTTACTATAACGCATTATCTAGTTAAATAACTAAAATGTTCACTATAGCTAACTTCAAGGTGTCGGTTTTTCATGACGATGTGCGCGCGCATCGTAACAATTTACTCTAATCATTTTCCCTAACGCGCCAAAAGAAGTAGAACTTCAATAAACATGTGTTTTGTACGTAAAAAGTAAGAGTTATGTAGGTATAATACCAAACTATCTTATTCATCTCATTATTATTCTTTATTCGTTACCATTATTCCAGTGAGGAATTATTCCAATTATAAATATAGTAATAAGATTATTGTATATAAATGAAAGTCTTTTGTTTCAGGTAATAAATTATTTACAAGTAAAATGGGGCTGTGATAAATACAAATGTTTGTGGTAGATATATTTATGATGTTGGACAAAACATGTAACTTTACACTAATTAAATTTATTACGAAAGTTTTATTTGGTGTTTCAATTAAACAAAAAATCTTTTGAGAAATCATTTTAATAAAAGATATTAATACAATTTTAAAAATATGGTAATATAGCCCGAAAATAGCTACCTAGTTTAAATAGAAATGTTCCTTTAAAATATACTTACCTATATCACGACACTTCCCAATAAGTATTTCAAAACACATTTATCACTAGACACTTACTATGATTAAATACAGACTTAAATATTAATACTCATTGCTTGGAAAATAAACATCTAAAAACGTACTTAAAAGTGATGGCATATGCCTTATTGTTGGTCAGTAATATAAAAAAAAAATTGTTATAATTTTTTAAGTCCATTTGAAGAAATAAAATAATTAAGTTTTTTGCATTGCTTTGTCAGTTGTTTGTTATATTATTACTGGAAAGGTGTGCTTAGTCCAGGGATTCCCAAAAGGGTCAATATAAATGAAAATCGCACAGTTTTTAAATTAGTAAGTATTTTGCATCAATAGGAAAAAAACTAAAGATAGGATTTTTAAAGTCATTTCGCTATGGTGTTCCGAGGTATCAGTTCATTTTGGAAAATAGTTTGGGAATCCCTGACTTAGTCAAATCCATTAAGTACTTCTTATTTTTTAATATTACCAAGGATTTAATGAACTTCATCCAGAAAAAAATCTTTGGAAAATACCTTAACACAAGTTATAAACTAAGCAAAGATACATGAACGTGCTTCTAAGTGGGCCCTAATTTACGAAATATTAGTTATAACATTATATAAAGCAAATAAGCTACAATTTCAATTTCAATGTGTGCATAAAAGTAAAAAAAATTATTCCTCCAGCTTTGCAAGTCAACATTTTTATATTAACGGCCCACGTAGAAGTAAGTTATAATAGCGACAATATTCAAGTTAAAATAATATATCTAGACAAGCACCAAATGTCTAAATAAAATAACTCATCACTTGATATTCTATTTTACTTAAAAAGAGATGGCCATAAATCACAGTATTATTTGTTAATGTATTTTTGCGATTAAGCGCGGTTTCACGACAGATGTATTTCATTAAGAATAACGAGGGAATCTTATTTAGTTTTGTTCATTAAGACTGTAGGACTAAATTACTGTTCATTAGTGTTATCCTGTATGACTAAACATTGTTCACAAAATCGAGAAATAAAATTTACATTTATAATTATCATTTCTTTGTAAAGCCTTTGTATTAATGTCTTTTCGCACTTTTTTGCTTCTTTTTTATTTTGCACAAAGTAAACAAAAAATTTGTGAAAATGTTACAAGTGACTAGTGTGTGAAACGATTATTTTGTTCAATTAAATAACATGAAAAATCGTTAAAAATATTTACAACATAATAAGTAGGAGTTAATATTTAATAATCATGACTAATTTCATTAGGTGGTTTTTGTATACAAAACGTAAAAAGTAATTCGAAAAAACTAGATATTCAAATTGTTTTTTAGAACATTCTTCTACTGTTTAGGATAGGAGTTAGTACTATAGAAGTTGCACACTTGGTTCTTCTCGTGAAAAATATACAATTTTTGATGGTCCTTTTGAAATCATGTAGGGTTTTGCCAAAAAGTTGAATACTTAACTTTTATATATAAAAAAAAAATTACAGTAGCAAAATACATAAAAATCCATTTTTAGCAGCTGCTTGGTTTATTAGCTTCAAGGTGGCCTAGCGTGATAAGAGTGGTACTGCCGTCACACCCGTTTTCTCCGTGAAGCAATATTATGATTGTATTTCTAACAAGATGTGACTGCCGGCAGCTTTTTAATTTGAAGCGACCGTCTTGGAGTAGCAACGCATCTAAATGTACGCATCAAATACAAAAAATCGATCTCACTGGAGATTCAAAGATTGTTTTCAAACAAAGACTATCTCCATATATTTCGACAACTATATCTCTCGAACAGATCACCTATATTGATGGGCTTTGCGACATTGGACACAACTATTTAAGCACTAAAATTGTCGTCAAGAGAATGAAAACGATTGGTTGAGAAATCACGTAGTTGATATTGAAAAAACATTTTTTTTTAAATTTTCCGACGATGTTTATAAAACGAATCGACCGATTTTAACGGACTTTGTGGCAATTGCCGTAACATTATTTCGTCCAATAGTAGAAAGTTTTAGTCTATTTTAGACCAAAGAATTTAGTAATAACTTGATAAATAATGTAACATCTTACAAACGTCGAATAAAATCAGTATACATATACAATTATGAATGTGTTAGATACAATACACTTTTTTGTCCGCCGGCGTTTTTCTCCCGATCAACAACAGCCAAAAGAGCGTTTAGACGCTGATAAACATTAATTTTCTGACTTTCATTAAGTGTATGTAAATATCTTGTAATAAATAAAACAATTTCATTTCACACATTCAATGATAAGGACAATTATAAGTAATACAAAACATTCCTTATATTAAATATCTATGGTTTTACGACCTTACGAAGTTACACTGGATTCACTGGAATCAACATATAAAATAAATATTAATCAATTACAGTACAAATATACGCTATACAATACTGCCAATCGGAATGTTTCCTTACTCTATACTTGAAATTATTTAGTACAAAATATTGTGTGTTAATAAAATGTTATCCTTGATAGGAATTACAATGTTTCGCTTGTATTGTGAACGCTAAAAATTTCCCAGACCAACAATGTTCGTTTTAAAGTAAATCCCTTTTCATTTCACTAAAAAATAATGTTATTATACCTTCCTTATATTAACTTTTATTAAAATAAAGGTTTCAATAGGACTAAAAAGTACTAGGCTTAAAATGCTGAACCGTTCATAGTATAAGTTTTACTATCACAGGGAAAGTGTATGAAGCAAACAGTGTTAATACATTTTCCTTAGTTCCAGGTGACCTGCTTGTTTTCAATGACATTGCCGTGGCACTTTAGGGTTTCACGCGTTTTTATTTCTAGACTGTTCGATAGCGGTTAGTTCATATATATGGCTGCCATAAAACTGTACAATTTCTAAATTAACTAATCTTTCTAAAAAATAACCAATTTTTTTACAAAAAAAAATATATTCTTTTTAACTTCCATACATTCCTATAAAATTAGTCGAAAATTTTGTTTGATCACTAGAGCTATTACCTCTACTGAATCGTATCGATATGAGTTGGTTAAGGAAATCTTTCATATTGATTCCACTTGAGATTCGATTAAAATGGACCAGAAAGTTACATCAATGTATTTATCCACAAATCATGTTAATTACGTTGATTTACATAAAAATAAACTTCTCTGGCCTTAGTAGAAATATTTTATATAATTAACGATATTTAACAAATTACCAGATTCAGTAAAAGATAATAATAATTATAATTATTTTAAAATTTATTAGCCGCGGGCATCTCTCATAAATAAAGTATTTCCTCTAAGGATTATTATTTAAAGAATTTCATTTCAATGTGAGGCTTGGAATTTATAAGAACTTATGCAGATGTTCCATATTTAATTTACACTTAAATTTTCAGACCCCAAAATGGAATGTATTGGACATTTTTTTTGTTCTTTTTTAAATGGAATCAAACTATCAGCTAAAGATTCAAGATACAAGAATGTTTCAAAACTTATTTAGATGCAGGGGTGTGTAGCAAATGAAAGTGAAACTGGATTGAATCAGCGTGCTATGAATTAACATAGAATTGAAATTTAACACAAACATTTGAACTCAGTATGACATGTTTTATATGCAAGTGGGGTACTTGTTGCGTCACGTTTGGTGCACTCTCCATAAATAAATAATAGAGACTTATGTTGTTATTAATTGAGATATTTTTATGAGACAAAACGCAACATCATAATAATATGAAAGACATGAAATGACGTATCATGAACATATGACATCACAAACTAGGCAGAGCCTGTAATTTGGTATTCAGACTTATAAACATTATTAAATACATAATATGTACTTATAAAGAATATGTGCTTGTCAACTGGCAGATTTTTTATTCTTTTTAAAGAATAAAAATCTTATTTATAGATAATATTAATAATGTTAAATTGCTACTTTTGTTAGAGTTAGTAGATATTTTTGAATTATGGCAACATTTCGCATTTATAATGTTAGTGAAATTTCTATTTTTGAGTACACAGGAATGTGTGCATATCTGGAAATTTCTGGTGTAAAATATTTTATTGCGAAAATAAAACTGAAAAGGATTCATGGTTTATGCTATCACTTGTAATAAATCTTATTTTTTATGTGTGTATTTTCATGGGCAAGAATATCGTGATATACAAGTAAAATTTCATGATAAAATATCTTAATCTGGCTTTTAATTACCTCGCAAAATACTCTGTAATATAATAATGGCCTCTTGGTCTAGTGGTTAGCCAATCTGACTGCTAAACGGGTGGTCGTGGGTCAATCGTCACCCAGAACAAAAGTTTCTATGATGACCGCGAATATTTATTCTGTGCCTGGGTGTATTGTATATATAAATATTTATAAAAATTATCATGTATGTACATATGTTTATCAGCTATCATAGTACACGCTCTGCCTAGTTTAAGATGAAATGGCCATGTGTGAGTTGCCAAAAAAATTCGATGAAATACTTAAAAAGAAAAAGTAATTTAAAATATATTCGAGACAGCAAAGATTATATTTTACAGTTTTCGTAAATGCATTCTTAGTATATATAAAACCTATTAAAAGATTAATACAAAATGTTTAAAGTTTTACCTAAATAGGGCAAGATCCAAGATTTTCATCGTACATCTTACAATAGCTTTAATATAGTACAAAATGTGTGTAAACTAAAAAATTAATACAAAATACAGTTTATATAGATAAGTTTCGCGATTCAAACTGTAACACTAAGGACCAATATTATTACAGGAATCTTAAATTACAAAACAAGTGATTTTCATACAGACTAACACTTAACGTTTCCAATCCAAGTGATCCTAGTATTAAATTTAGTGATACATAGAAATCCCTAATAATTTCATCATTTTATAGCACTCTTTTCCTTTTTCATACAAGTAGAATAAACAAACTTCAGAATATATAACTTCAATTAATAAAATATTTGATAACAGTGTCTAAGTAAATTTTTGGTTTTTTAAAAATACTTGCGATACACTATTGTAAGAAATGGGCATAATCATATTATATTTGAACTTTCAAACTTTTATAGTTTGCATGTATCACATTGGATTATTTTAATAATAACTAGGTAACTTTACCATATATGATGTGTTTAGTCCACGGTGGCAAGAGGGTAGTCTTGTGGCAAAACGCTTAATACTTCTTTGGATAGCTCCTTGTAAGTCATCTCCATGATGCCTCTGACTTTGTTGATGAGTTCGGGCACGTCCTCCATCGTGAGACCCACTGTCGGTATAGGTTCCAGGCATTGGATTATAACGTGGCCTGTAATTAGAAACATGCTCGAGTTACGTAAGAACCTAAACAAGTCACATCTGTAGATAGAAAGCTAGTTTTAGCTTTCTAACTAGGGATATGTTTTCAGTATGGCTGGCTTTCTAACTAGGCATATTATGTTTTCAACTGCCCTCGTGGTGTAGTGGTTAGCGAACCTGACTGCTAAACGGGAGGTCGTGGGTTCGATCCTCACCCAGAATAAATGTTTATGTAATGAGCATGAATATTTGTTCCGTGTCAGGGTGTATGTATTTACAAAAAAATAGATATTTATGTATGTTTATCAGTTGTCTGGTTACCACAGCACAGGTCCAGTTGCCTAGTTTGGGATCAGATGACCGTGTGTGAATTGTCCCAAGGTATTTATTTATTATTATATAAAAAAAAATACATTTTTTACAATTTTTGTCTGTCTGTTTGTTCTGGCTAATCTTATATCCGTATGTGAGTTGTCCCAAGATATATTTATTTATATTTATAATTTACTTGAAATATATATAGTATTCTTCTAAAAATTCCAACTAAAAAGAGTCTTTGGCACGGCATGAAAGTTACCAGGAGAATGTAATTTTTTACCTTTGTTGAAGATACACTTCTTTCTGTTTATAAAGTAGTATGGTGAAAACACGACAGGAATTATAGGTACTTGGGCAGCGACGGCTATGTTGAAGGCACCTTTCTTGAAAGGCAGCAGCTTAGTGAAGTCTTTGTTCCTTGTACCCTCAGGAAAGAGCCATATTTTCACCTGGAATTATATTAAGTCAAATTATTAGCAAATATATCAGCTGCCACCACGTTAGATCGCATTTAAAGTAATTTGAATCCCATTTCTTACGAGCAAGAATCTAAATTTAAGAGGTACTTAAAATATCAGACTTTAATAGGTAGTAATAGACTAAGGTAACCCAATAGAGGTACCACCTCTACTGCCCTTTTACAAAGAAGACACAATTACACAAATAACGACAATTTGTGTAATAATTGTCCGTTTGCGCGTCAACATAGATTATGTTGGAATCGTGGGGCTTCTTGATGCCACTGCAAATCTTATACAATTAACTAAATTACCCGAAGACAAAACACAAGTCTTTAGAGTATACAAACTAACGGAAGGATGACGCACAAAGTCAATTTTTATAATGTTTTTTGAAACCTTGAACAACATAAATATTCAGGCAATAAAAAAAAATTAGGTACGTGTAAGAATAATTATAAACGTTTCAGCGCATTATTTGGTAGTTTATTTTCTTGTTTATACATAATGTAAATACAAACAAATAAGATTTGCATTTTTTTTTATTTTTTATTTGCATGTTTGAAAAATAAATAATATAATATTTAACGATTAAGTAAGATAAGAGATAGGTTGCGATTAAAATGGCTTCTTGGTCTCAAGTTTAGTGACCCTGACTGCTAAGCCGGAGGTCGTGGGTTGATTCCCACCTAAGATAAATGTTTGCGTTGTGAACACGAATAATGATTGTTGTTTGGGTGTGAAGTTCTCTGTATAAGTATGTATTTAAAAATATTTATGCATGTTTATCAGTTGTCTAGTTATTATAGCACAGGTATAGTATAG
>DWNH01000395.1:0-15597 GCA_018249895.1 Tiana niger
GCCGCTCCGAGCGGGGCGGGGGGGGGGGGGGGGGCGGGGGGCGGGGGGGGGGGGGAGGGGCGGGCGCCGCACGTACTGCAGAAGACGTGGCGCACCAGTACGCGCAGCCTTTCAATCTCCATAAGCCTTTCCTAAGACAGGTATGCGATCATATTAAATTAGATATGCCACGTACACACTAAACTAAATAAGCACACAAGCACATTAAATTAAGTACACACTAAATCAGATATATACACGAATACACTAAATCAGATATGCACAGGAACACACTAAATTAGGTATGCACAAAAACACACTAAATTAGGTATGCCCACGAACATACTAAATAAGTTATGCACCCGAAAATACTAAATCAGATACGCACACGAACACTAAATTAGGTATGCACACGAACATACTAATTTTCTAAGCGCAGTTGGACTGCCCTCTTTTACCTTTCTACGAGGATGTCCGCAGTATCACAACTAACCACTGGAAGTATTTATCCAGTGACGGTCTTAATTACTTACTGATTTAACTAAACTATCTCACCAATTTCGGCACTTTTAAAGCTGCTCACGGGAAATGCTCTTTATATTCTCCGCTAACTACGAGTTTCTCCTTTGAAATAACATTAACTAGTAATGATAAATTACCATGCTAGCATATGACTTACCAACTTTTCTCCTTCAGCAATTTAACTTCTGCATAATAACTCAGGTGTTGATTTAAATTTTGACATTATTCAGAATTCGACGCCAGCGCCTCCTATCCCAGAGCCAGACTACAGCATGTCTGAATCAGATGAGGAACACGACAAACGCAAAGAGCCGCCAGCGGAAACGAGCGCCAACAGTAACGCAAGGTAACTAAAGATATGATTTAATTATTCTTCACGTGGTCAAACATTACCCTTTAGGGTATAATTGCGGTCAACGTGTCACATATTACATAGAACTACTAAATATAGATAGATATAAATTTTCTAACTTACAGTTTCAGGTCATCAATGTATGCAACTATTTACGAACATGAGCGGGAATTCGATTAGAAATATTTAAGGCATTATTTCATAAGGTACTGTTGTACTATTGTAAAAAACTTTTGTGTCGTTGGGACGCTCCGTCATTGTCATGGGAAGTTAATGTCATATTTTATGTTCCATTTTGTCTATTGTGTGTTAATTTTTACAAGGCATTGTACCTTTTGCCATGTTAAATTCGTTAAATTATGTCTTGGGTCTGAATATCATTCGAATTATGTTTCTACCGGTGCCCCTCCTACATTACTAATATTCGTTCTTTGTATTAAATGTCAATTTAATAAGGGGATGTTAAATTATTTAGATTTATCATTCGTGTAAATAAAATGTTTGTGATATTTAAGTATCAAAAACCATTATAAACTTCAGCGGCTACTGTTCTTTATGTCGTGATATGTTGTGACTTGTGGATAATCATTGTACCGTTGTGATTAATTTATGTTTATTACTATTTTGTGGACGGTACATTTAGCTGAATTAAGAGGTAAAACCGTCAAACTGATTTACTGTAAAGTAATATAATGATGGCATTCGACAAATAATGTCGACTATTAAAGCAGAAAATTTTAAGGTGATGTTTAGTTGAGATTGGATATAGACGTCTGTTTACAACAATGTTCAATTATTATAATTAAATTCATTTCAATAAATTATAGGTGACGATTATTAAAATACACCTCACACCTTCCAGCGGCAGCAGTTCCGGTTCGAGCTCAATGCAGCATTCGTTCTCTGTGGACGAGATCCAGAAAATACGCACGAGGCTCAAGTCATCTAAGTCTTGCGGCGACGAGCTGGGCGGCGGCGGCGGCGGTGAGCGCGACGATGGCGACAACTCGTCGTCCGGCGTCTCGTCCGACCAGGAAGCGCGGCCGCCGCCGCGACGCGACAAGGTGTCGTTCTGCGCGAGCGTCACCGTCAAGTCGGGCAACGATGTGATCAGCACCGAGCCGGTGCACAGCTCCAGCGAGAGCCTGGCGCCGCCGCCTATGCAGCGCCACAACTCGCTGACTCGCAAGCGCGCCACCGCGGCACTGCTGCGGGGCGCGGCGCGCGGGCGCTCCGCCGCCGAACGGCTCGGTGTAGACGTGGACAAGGCTCCAGGCCGCCGCCGCGCCGCCGGGCTGCTGGCCGCACTGCCGCCGCCGCCCGAAGAGCCGCCCGCCCCCCGCGCGCCGCCCGCCCCGCCGCTGCTGGCGCCGCCGCCGCAGTTCAGCGACTGCTCGCCGCCTGAGGCGACCGCCGCCCCACCCGCCCGCGTCGTGGCCGCGCTGCCCAAGCTGGCACACCTACACTAGCGCCCCGGGCCCGCCCTTACACGTGAACCCGCGAAAAAATCTTTTTGTAATCGAGCGACTAAATGAAACCAAAGATTTATAGTATTTATTGTTGAGGAGTTAACATTGATATAGTTGAAACTAATTTTTATACATTCCCTTATTACTTAATATTAAAATAGTGTGCGTTATCGGAACCGATCACGCCACTGAGCTCGTCCCGCGGGCGACCGTCTCCGTTCTCCGACGTGTCAAACCGCACTGTGTCCCCGTAGCTGCTATTTTATTTAATTCACAAAACTATTTTATATTATTTATATCCTTTTACGACGCAACCGAGTGCCATCATGTCTTGATTTTAAATATGTTATATCTACGTGTAAATATTATGAAAACTCTTGTAATGTTGAAAGAGTGGGCTAAATGCGTCTATACAAAAATATATCCGGCCAACAGATGCGAAGTATTTATAAAATTGACACATTATTTATGAACATAGTTTATTAAATAACGACTATACGTTTAACGAATCGAATAATAATATGTTATTTAATTTATTTCATTCGTCCATAATATTATTATATGGTAACATAGTCCACTCTTTTGACGGCGAAACGATTATTTCTTTAAGTGGCCGAGGCCGTTTGAGTGTGTTCTTAGAAAACTAATAAAAACATGCTTTTATATTTCATCCGTTCCATTGTAGTAACTTTTATACGAGGCATTTTATATCGTTTGTGGAATAATCTCACTACTGCCAACCTGTCGCGACTCGACACAGACTTACTATTGCGACAATCTTTGAAATATCTATAGACAAAGTACTTATATAGATAGATACTTCCCCAGGAGTTTATATAATTCACAGTATGATATTTGACATAAATGATGTTAAAATACTAAATATCTTTTCAATAAACGTGTGGGTGGGGTCCGAATGACGCGGGTTCCGTACGATACTGTATCGCGTAATAAGTTTACACAAATAACATGTATCGTGCGCCGCGGCGAGCGAGTCTGTGTCGAGGTCACATCGCTTTTATTTTAGAACCTTTGTAGTCACTTTGATATTCACAATAACGTGTGTCATCTAACGGCCGGAATTAATAATCGATCTTGATCAAATTTCTGCAGTCAAGATTTATAATTCAATCCATTTTAATGGTAAAAGCGTGCTAATAATCAATCCGTAGAGTGATAACACATAGCAGTTCGATCTACGGATTGCGTATAATGTCAGATTGATATCAATTCTAAAACTTTGGATACAATTTCGGGCGTAAGTAGAGATCCTTTCGCAAACGATACTCAATAATTGAGAAAATATCGTTTAAATGATGTAGCTTCAACCTACAACTTTATAAAAGAATATAATTATATATGAGTAAAATTTTTGTAAATTCATTCATTGAACTCATTTTGAAATGTACGAAAGCTTATGCTGCGTAATTTTCGGCCTTAACGCTGTATAGTAAATGTTTTTGTACTAATATGAGAACGGAATTGCTATAACCCAGTCTGTATAGATAGATTGAATGAGTGAATGAGTGAATGAGTGAATGAAAAATTATATACATACTTATCACTGTAGTAAAATTTGTCAAAGAATTAATTTAAATTTCGTACGTTATGCTTCAAATTGCAAAGTGTAAACATTTTGAAATACGTTTGCATTTTTCCTATACAGAATAGGAATTGAAAATGAAGGCCTCCTTAGCTAATAATGCAGCAGAGCTTTCTTAGGTAAGAGCTGACACTGCCTACCGGCCGTAGAATGATGAGCTAATAAAACTTAATGTTATTAACCACAGAACATTGTATTATTTGGTTCGACGGGACAGAATGAAGGGACGACTAATTGAAGGGTTTATTATAAAAAAATTACTGGTTTGCGTAAGTTTTTGTTCACGTTCATTCGTTCTCTTTGTATATCGTTTTTATTTTCTATGTGCTTCTTATGTCTGTCCCGTTTATCCAAATGGTAAGGCACTAATATCATTTCTAAGTATTATTGCGTTAAGCGGGCTTGGCTAAGTTATTTTGTGTATCGACTCGGTAGCGTAGGCCCTTTACGTGGGGAATTTATTACATCTTTATCTGCTGGATGCATAAGACTAAGAGAAAACTATCAAGTGTAAAAACAATTACTTTATCATTTAAATAAGTGTGTCTTATATTAAATAGAACAATTCATAGAACTATTTGTCATACTTTTAAAATAGTAATAGGTTTTCTTTTCCGAAAAATGGAATATTAAATAAACAATGGCTCCTTGTCTTATTCATCGAGCACTCTTAGCTAAACTCTAGCGAATTATCTAGCACGAGTCGAACGTTTTAGTGGGTTGAAATATAGCCTTCACGGTATTATTAGCACAATCAAATTATTTCTATTATGGTTATTATTATCATTGATGTATTATTGAGTTATAATCTTCTTGTCATTAATTTAAGTTGTATAAATGTACTGTCTTCTTAAGGCGTAGATAGGTAGTGGTAATTATACTAGGGCAATATTTGATCATAGAGTATCGACTGAGTGGCTACAGGCTGCAGGCCGCTCCCGGCTAACTTGGATTTAGGGTCTTAAAACATGTGTTAAACATGTGTTGTTGTGTTTTAAAGTTATAAAATTATTTCTGAAATGTTAATTTTAGAAACCAACTCTGAATCATTGTATTTTATGCGTATCTGCTTTTAAAATTGATTTCAATATAATTTTCAATTCGATATAATTATAATAATATTATAAATGAAATATACATGTTTTAACATCTCAACGAGCAGCGGTGTGGGGGAGCGGCCTCGTTTCATTTTGTATAATACCAACAACTGTGTTTACATTTCATTTGAATCTCAGTATCGGAGGTGTAACTACAACTTGGTATACTTTCAAATGAAAAATTAAATGTTTCATCACTAACCTGGCTTTTATTGATCACATTACCAATACTGCAAGAAGAGACGGAATTCACAACACGGACCCTAATCAAAAAAATGCAAAAAGCTTTCACTTCAACAGTATATAATATTTATAGCTCATTATGTTAATTCTGGGAAATTTATCAATCCCATCACGAATTACAAGATATACCTGACAATATAGTTAAAACTATATTTACAAAATATCCATCATGATATTATACAGAATTAAAGAAAAATGTTGATACAAAAACAAAAAAGGAAATAATGCCTTAACCGACGACTCCATTGCTTCACACTAAAAAGTACTTTGAACGTCAATGCTTTTTTTGTGTTATTTTAGTAGACAATTATAAATATTTAAACATGAATATGTCGTATTGAATTCGTAACAATCTTTCTAAATATTTACTTAACTCTAGTAAAAAAAGTTTACTGGTTGCTGTATACAGTTTGTGTGAGAAAATTATCCTTTATCGTTTTTTGTGATATATAATAATAAATATCTTGGGATTAGGCAGAGATAACCAGACAACTGATAAACAAACATACATACATATTTTTAAATACATAGATATTTTTTTTTAACCCACGACCTCACGTTTAGCAGTCAGGTTAGCTAACCACTACACAACGAGGCCAGTCTAGGATCGGATAGCCATAAACTGTTTAACATATGGCTATTATTTTTATAATTAAGCCGATTACATATGCATTAATATTGTCTATTACAGAAATATTACAGTTAAAAATCTTGCAACTGCGATAATTATTGTATCCGACCTTGCATGATAACGTAACTTAACAGTGGCTCTTATCCAAGTCTTATACAAAACATAAATTAAACAACCTTGAGATAAGAAGCTGAAGAACATTCATAACACACTTATCTGTATATGGACGAATTATAATCACATTGTATTATATTATTAAACGTCATGATAACTCAAATACCGGCTTACTCATGTGAATATTTCGGGTTTGCCCGACTAGTTTCGAACCTGACCGAGGTGCTTCATGAGCTGCCGCCGGTCGCAGCGAGGTCGCGGCGGAGACTTCGTCGTAAGCCGGTATTTGAGATATCATGAACATTGTATTATTTTTAATTATGCTATATGCATTTATTTTTAATTATAATAATCAATATGTCTATAAATTCATTAAGTAGGTAGGATAGGCAAAGCAAACTATCTCTTGCACACCTGACGAGGCAGACCACGTATACGTAAGTCTTGCTATTACTTAATTTCAAATTGGTCGATACCAATTTCGATCAATGAACCTTATTCTGAAGGGTTACAGTCCAAATACAAAGAAACGTCGTCAATTTTGACGAGTCGTCGGTAATCCACGTTCTCACTGCACATCGGACACCTGGGGTCGTCCTGGAGCATTCTGAAAATTTACATTAAAAATTAGGTAGTAATTTTCTATTCATTTACATTTTAGTTGGCTATAATTTTTTTTACTGATATTTAATGAAAAATAAACAAAATATACGGGAATAAGTTTGTTACAAAATCTTTATACAGCTGTTTAATTTCTAAGTAATATTCCTACTTACAATATTTAATGTTCCACTTACTCAACAAACTCCGAGTGGATAGCTGGAAAATCGCATTCAGGACACGCTGTTAAATCATCTTTTACTATGTGAAGACCCTGTTGAAGGAAAATTGTGTATTTAACGAACTTACATCAATTTCATTAATTTTTTTTATACAATTCACACACGAGAAGTAGTACGTGTGAAGTATGCAGCAGACATCGAAGATGAAGCGTCAGTAACGTTCTTGATCGTACTGGGCTGTCGCCGCTTGGCGGTAGGGTCTGCGGGTCTCAAGGTATCCTTCTTTACCTGAGTAATTAAGTACCTGAGTAAGAAAACCAGGGATATTTCTCACCCACTTAATTAGGCGGAATAGCGGTCTAACCGAGCATGGCACTAGTTTATGGGGGGCAGCACGGGGCGACGGTTACCGTGGCGAGGCAGAGCGGAAGGTCCGCGAGGCAGTGCGTGCAGCGCAGCGCGGCGGCGGCGAGCGGCGCGCCGCAGCGCGGGCAAGGCCGCTGCGGCTCCGGCGCGGCCGCGTCACGCGGCGGGTGGCGCACTACCGACTCGATCTTCTTCACGTACTTCGGGTCTATCTGGGATGATTTATATTACACATTTATAGTGGAAAGGGTATACATGCCTTCCCAGGGAGTAAATAGTGAGATCTACATATAGAATGTGGTAAAATACAATACAACCAATAATGGCGCACCAAAATACATTATCTTAAATTTCTTGTTTTAAGACATTAGAAATGATTGATGAAGAAATTATATGTGATTGAAAACCATTTAAGTAGTTATAATAAAGACATACCTGGTCTCGATACTGCGGTTGCATCAAGGTGCGCGCCCACTGGTACGCTTGGTGCTTAAGCCCCGCACGTCCGCACTCTATCACAGTCGACGTCAGAATGGACACTTGGTCTGAATAAACGAATATTTATATTACAACCCTGAAAGCTTATTTACATTATATGTTTTTAGGAAA
This sequence comes from Tiana niger, assembly GCA_018249895.1. Lineage (NCBI taxonomy): Eukaryota > Metazoa > Arthropoda > Insecta > Lepidoptera > Hesperiidae > Tiana > Tiana niger. The sequence goes on from DWNH01000395.1 coordinate 7,768, forward strand.
GTTTTAGTTAAAAATAGACATGATCTTTCTAACTACAATATTGACATCCACCCTTTAGAAGTTCTATGGCTGCGACAACCAATCTATAAACACCATGTACGGTTGATATCTTTAATTTCAATTTTATTCGAACAGTGAACAAACTAAATTAATTCGGTAATTTAGAGGTGCTGTAGTCTAAAGACATATATGTAAGTGTACCTAACGACCCGCTATTTATTTTTTCCAAAAAATATAGCACAATAAATCAGTATCTCACGTTGTTGCGTAGGAAAGAATGAAACTTCCTCGGCCGTGCGCAGCAACAGCCGCGCCGCTAGGTCGTGCCGCCCGCGCTTCACGTGCGTTCGTACCTGACGCAGTCAACCATTTCTATATTAGTACATAATAAGTAATAGTAATCCTGGGACAACTCACACACGGTCATCTGATCCCAAATCAGGCAGAGCCTGTGCTATGATAACCAGACAACTGATAAACATGCATAAATATTTTTTAAATACATACAAATAGTTTTTTTTTTACACCCAGACGCAGAACAAATATTGATGCTCATGACACAAACATTTGTCCTGGGTGGGAATCGAACCCACGACCTCTTGTTTAGCAGTCAGGTTTCCTAACCACTAGACAACGAGGCCAATCAATAAAAGGCGTGAGTATAAAGAGGCTGACCAGTATATAGGAGTGCAGTAGCGCGGTGGCGCGGCGCAGGTCGTGCGGCGGCGGCAGCGAGCGCGCGCGCAGCGCCCCGCGCGCCGCGCGGCACACGTCGCGCGCCTCGCGGTACCGCCCACGCGCGCACTCTGCGCCCGCTATGATCACCTGCCGCCGACACATGATTTTTTGAACAATTGATAAAAATACATATATTCTTTCAAATAAATACTTTAACATAATACACAAAATAAACAAATAAATATTTAACATCGAAACGTAGAACAAGCATTCATATTTATCACATAAACTTTTGTCCTGGGTGGGTATCGAACTCACAACTTTTGCCTAAAAGCCAGGGCCACTAACCACTAGACCAAGAGGCCTGTCAATGACAATAGACAGAAAGAAATGTTGACTATTCACAATCCATTCTAAAATTCCATTCATATATAGTTATATTAAAACAATAGGAAATATCTAAAACCTTATATTGTTCGTATTATTAATTAATAAATTAATAAAATTATATAATAAAATAATAATTAAATAATATAAATGGATTAATAATTGGTCATATAATGTATACGAAAATATTTCATTTTGTAAACGTAAAGTTCCGTAACAAAGACGACTTACCGCGGTTTTAGCCGCTTCAGTGAATTGTTTCTTAGCCATATACAAGCGGAACAGATGCCGCGGATCTCGCGGCGTGCCGTCCGTTTCTCCCAGAAGGAATTCTATCAACCTAGACAAGAAAAATGTAATTTAAATAAAAATCGCAATCAGTTACGTCTTTCCTACAAAAACACGCATTTAACTGAATCAGCTGTTATGCTTCTGCAATCTCACTATTAAAACATTTACTATCCTGTTGATTGAATAAACATTTTATTTGACACATAATTTACAGCATAAAATACATACAACCTTATGCATACAACCTTATTTACATACAAAATTAATTACAGAGGATACGCTGAAACCACGATCATTTAACTTACCTCCTCGTGAGTCTCTCGTCGTCGCTAGAAGCCGCTGCGTCTATAGCAATGCTGATACCCTCGTTCTCCTCTTCTTCTGTCCCGCCAGCTTTCAGCAGATGCGACATCGCCTTACTATATTCCCCGGAATGAAAGTAAAACTTGCCAGCTAATAAATGATTTTTCTCCCCTTCGAAGTGAAGCGCCAAACTTCTGAAATCTTCCGACCTCGCTTGAGAAGTCTGAATCAAAATCTCCCCGTACAAATGCAGTTTCCCATTCTTCCTCGCCAATTGAAACGCTTCGTCGTAACACAGCGACATCACTAAAAACTTTATCGCCGACGTCGGGTCGTCGCTGTTCTGGAAATAGTTCGCTACCATTTTCGCTCCCTGCACCGATTTTGATTCTTGTACCAAATTCACAGCTTCGTCAATGTCGTCCAATTTGTCCAAATTGATTCGTATTGCTGATTCGTAATCTTGAGCCTTTAAGTAAGATTTTAATGCGTCCGCGTATCTGCCTTCAGCTTCTTTAGCTTTGGCGTATTGCAAATGAATACTAGGTGAGTTGATCTTTGAGATTAAGGCTTCGACTTTCAGCCAAGACTTGAGTTTTATGTATAAGGAAGCAGCTTTCTCGGTGTTGCCCGCGTGATCGTACAACGCTGCTGCGTGACTATACTGTTTCTCTTCTTCCAATAATTGTGCGCAGTCTTTCAACAAGGTGGTGTCATGCGAGTATTTCATTGCTGTAGTGACGCCCCTCATGACGTCACCGCAGCGGATCGACATGCGAGCTATACCGGCTTCGCATTTTGCGTTGTGTTCTTTTACTTTAATGTCATCCGTGTTCTCAGTTATAATGCTCTTTTCATAGTTGGCTAGCGCTTTGTGGTAGTCCGCCCTGAAATCATTTAAAAATATATCTGTAGTTTCTGTATGGGGTGAGTTGATTGATAGTCTGATAGATAAGTAATAGTTCCGTATGTTAGAAAAGAGATTCTTATTCATCTAATAATTTTAAACGAGCAATTCTTTTCTATCTAAATATATGTTTTAAAAAAAGAACAGAATTTTACAGAAATAAAAATTGAACGAAGCTAAAAGCTTAAATGATAAAGTGTAGGTACGCGGTTTCGGCTTTGGCTGCGCTTGCGACTCATTAAGCGCATTAACTTTAAACGCATCAACGTACCATAATCAGCTGACGTTAAAGGGTGTGCGCGCGTACTAGCCCATACAATGTCCACTATTTTTTACATTAAAAAAGTAAGAAGCAAGTATGTATGCCTGGTGTTATGTCGACTCAGCAACTAATACACATCCATATTCAACCTAATGCAGTTCTGCAAGTTTACCTGGGATTATACAGGCCTAGATGGTCGCCTCGTCTTTAGTGTACTCCGACGACCACACCCTTCTTCCCGATAGAAATGGATGTTTGTGGTGTGTGATAAGATGGAGGTGGACTGACGTGAGCTCGAGGTGATCGGCCCAGTGCGCGGCGAGGGCGGGCGCGCGGTGCGGCAGGGAAGCGCGCGCCAGTTGCGCGGCGCGAGCCCACTCGCCGCGCGCCGCCAGCAGCTCCAGCGCGTGCGCCGCGCGCCCGCTGCCCTCCAACCAGCGCGCCGCCGCCTCGCCCTTGCCCACGCACGCGCTCAGCATTCCGCTATACAATATACGAATCTCTAAATCGTCGGTCGTATAATGGTTAACAATAAAAAAAATATATTATAAATAACGCTTCACACTCATAGTCTCACACTAGAATTCATAATTTAAACTTCTGCTCCGACGGGAATCGAACCCAGGAATCCTCGAATGGTGGACCGGGATGTAATTATGATATTTATAGTATACAGTTACGGCCCAAACCGTACAAAAGCTACGGTTAACATAATGTTACATTAATATCTACTCTATTTAATCAATAGCTGATGAGAAGTTTTTAAATAGTCAAAATTGTCTGCATAAAGTATGTATATATGTTATAGTTAATCCTCGAAGCTCCGGCGCTCCTAGGTTTGACTAGTCAATTCTCAGGTCTGACGTTGTTATACCAAACAAGAGGAACCCATAATAATTTACGAAGAAAGCATAAACTTGCTTGCATGAACACAGCAAAGATAAATTTATTTAAACGTGTTACAAGTACAGACGGCGTTTGACTGAGTCTGCCAGTCGCTTCTAGGATCGACTAGGCAAATCCCGAAACAGATTATTTTAGTTTCGACATTTGACTGAAAGTTTAGGAACTACTAGGTTTGACTAAAAATACTTTAGTCAAAGGCCGAAATTGAAATTTATTTCGGGGTTGGCCCGAAGGCTTTAGTCAAACCTAGGATAAACCAGTCATTCCGCGAAGAGACTACATATCGACCTTTGACTATAACATATATAAAATATCGTATCAAATTAAAAAAACCGTAATAATTTAAGAATCTCTGAAATGAAACACTTAAAGTGTGTATATGTAATGTACGTACATAAAATTGTTATTGTAACAGATACAAAAACTTACCACAGAACCGGTAGCTCTTCAATATGAGAGGCGTCCTCCAACGCCCACACCATGGCCACATCGCTAAGCCGAGTGTAAACACGTATAGCTGTCAGAGCACATAAGTAGGACATTTAGTACGGTTCATTAATAATAAGCAAACAAGGACGTTCGTGTTGTTAGTTCGTTTAAATGATTCAGGCCACACAGCGGTGACCTCGCAGACTTATGTCGATAAGGTTGAGTCAACAGACAATTCCGAGAATTCACACAGACTTCAAATTTAATTTGCACAAAAACACACCTACATACACCACAACAAAGAAATTAGCACTAGAAAGACTAGTAAATTAAAACGAGCCTAATTTCAATAGTTAAATACCTAAAATTCATTGCTTTATGCTAATATTTATTTAGTTGTACCTACGTATGTATATATTTTTATGTATTGTATGTGTATATGTATTGTATGTATATATGTATAAGATTACGGGTTCTTCTTTAAGCAAATAACATCAATGTGATTCGTCTAAAAGTAAAGAGAATCAACAAATAAATGTTCATTATTGTATGTATTGTATATATATATGTATATATATTTAATAAAAATATCCGCTGACAACCCTATTTACTTGTGTTCCTCTCCTCAAAGGTTGGCTGGTACATCTAAAAGCATTAAGCCGCCTTTAGTTCCCTTTACATTAGTAAGGTACAAAAAAAGTTTAAATACATAAAATAAATAAATACATACTGAAACTGTTAATGAATGCAATCGTTAATCATAAAAGTGTTCTCACCAAACTCTACGTTAAGCTCAGCTATGGCAGCCTCGCCCATCTTACGCCACATGTCCACTTCGTCCACAGCGTCGCAGAACAGCCACGCCTCCCCGAACCGCCTCAACAGGAGCAGTTTCTCGATGTGTTTCCGCTGGTTAGCGAGCCTCTTGTCGGTGTCAGCGTCCGCCAGTCCGCTCGTGTGGTGGGAGTCGAGGGCTACTTTCATGACGCTGGAGAGCAAATAACGTTGAAGCGTTAACGTTAGTTAACTAAGTCATGTATTTGGAATGGATAAAGTCACTTTTTTAATCTTTTCGTCTATCTTCCACACTCCTTTCTTTCTACCATAAAACTCCCAATTTTTCTCCCTCTCTCCTTGGTCTGGAGGGAAGGGGACCTCTCATTTCTCTTTTCAATCGTTCTCCTTCTTTTCTCCTATTTTATCATAAAATTTCTCTCGAATAGCGAAAGAACAACTTGCACTAATTGCACTTGAAAAACTTACAATAACCTGGGTATTTTTTTTTATAAAAGACAATCATCCAACCTCAAGTAGTCCTACCTATACACATATGCGTTACTACCGCTGAAGAGTTGTTACTCCAAAAATAATGTTAATGCTTCATGGCACCTGATCGGGATCACGCCAGTCTACTATTTAGTTATAACAGAACGCTTACTTTCCCCCACTAGTGTAGCAGTAGACATCCCCCGAGAAGAGTATGAGCGGTATCTGTCCGGGCAACAGGCTCGTGGAGGCCACGAAGTCCACGTGCGAGCCGTTGATGGAGTTCGCCGCGTAGTAGTACGTGTCGATGCGTTCCGACGTGTATACCGCGAACACGTTGCGGTCGGACAGGCAGATGTCCCACACGACGCCGTTGTAACTGCTTTCAAAATAAACTTTGTAAGAAGTGTAAATCTATAATCTAGTTATAATCTTAATACATTTCATGAATGTTTCAGTGAACGTGCTTCAGGGGAAACTTCACTTTCTTCTGGTGCAAATTCTGTGAGGTTAGTTGCATATTTTTACAGAAAAGAACTAGCAAACGAGCATTCATATTTAAACTCGTACAATACCGCAGCTCTACCTGAGATCGTACGTAGTTTTAATATACTCCAGCAACCACACGCTGACCAATTGCGGGTTGGTAGACTTAACATACACAAACATTTTAACGTACTTACTTAGACTCCTAAATTATTTAGATTCTTAACATGCCTTTGGAGATCTTTTAGACATACAAGTTTTTTCACGATGTTTTCCTTCGCCGAGGAGCAAGTAATAATTTTAATTTATGATATGCGCATAACATCGAAAAATTAGAGGTGAGAAGAGGACTCACCGGTATGGTAGGTATTTAATGACTAAGGTGTCACTGCTCTCCGACACATACTGCGTATATTATGTACATTACTTGAGGTCCCCGACAGCGCACAGGTCAGCGGTAGCGGGGCAGTAGACGTGCGCGCGCGCCCGCTGGTCGCGCAGTAGTGCGCGCGCGCCGCCGATGTCCGCGTGCAGCGCGCGCACGCCGCACGCATGCCGCAGCCGCGCCACCGACGACCACTCCTCCACGCCGAAGTATTCTATGTGCCCGCGCTGGGGGAACATCAAATAAAGAAAATTAAGCCGTCGTTGGTCGAGTGGTAGCTAGTAGATATGATTAAGGAAAAATATTAAGAAAGCCAACCGACAAAAAATATTGAGAATACACTACGCATAGCGATGTCTCGCACATGATTGCATTAGAATTTCAGACCCCAAAGATTCCCTCTTCACTCAGGCAATTCTCTAGGAAAGTAACAGTTTAACTCTTTGCAAAGCCCGATGTAAAATTAATAGTGCATTTACCGCTAGGTAACCTACCAGGTACACTAATCTTGGTTCCCAGACAAAGAAAAATTAAAAATGGTTGGTTTTAAATGGATGCTTACGTCAGTAACGAATATAAAGAAATCGTTGGTAAGATGTATATCAACGATTTTGGCACCCTGCATATGCGGCTCTGGAAACATCATGGCCTCTCGCTCCGGCTGTGATGGATCTGGGGCTTCAATCTGAAATCATTTAAAATATACTTGCATATAAACTTCTATCAAAATGCTATCGATTATCGATTTTGCTTTGAAATAAGACTGAAACGAAAATCAAAACTAAAAACTAGAGTATAGTAGGGTCAGGTCAGCGTTTGGATCAGGGTAGAACTGGAATGTTTTCAGCGCCCTTTGATTGCCGCTTTTTTTATTTATATATATAGCTCTCTCTGAAATTGCATCTCTTCATGATCTCAGGTGGGACCCTGGTTCAATCTGTGGTTGGATATGGATGTCAAGTTAGTTAAGTTAGTTACTGAGTGAAGCATGGCCCTGCCCTGGAAGAGCGCGGCGGCGTAGTCCCCGGCCATGCGGATGACGTCCACCTCGGCGGGGTACTGGCGCCGACGCGCGCTGCCGCCGCCCAGCGGCTGGAACCACGCCAGCGCGCCGCGTGCGCAGCACACGTGCGCGCCGCCCAGCGCGATCGCGGTCGGCTCCGTCGGTAGCGAGTACGACGCCAGGGCCGTCGCTTCAGCTATTCAAAAATACCATCGTTTAAAACACGGTCGGACTCCCTCTACAGAACATTGATAAATCGTTTATCCTGATTATCCTGGTCAGAATACCGGGACACACGAATAAATTATTTTAGTAGGCCATTGATAAATATGTAATTGCCAATAAAAAAATTTTATGAAAAAAATACCTATTCCAAATTGAAGTACATAAAAACGTGTAAAAATTGAGAAATACGTGAAAAAAGGAGGCGTTAAAAGTTATATCGACCCATGTGGTGTAGTGGTTACCATGCCGGTCCACCTTTCGAAGGGTCCTGGGTTCGATTCCCGGCGGGGCAGAGGTTTAAA
>DWNH01000396.1:0-15594 GCA_018249895.1 Tiana niger
TGTTAATAACTGTTACAATTTTATATGATAGACCTCTCAAAATAATGAAACATAATACGTATTTGCTAATATGTACGTACATCCAACCATGCCCGCAGTAACAATCGTATATTTCGGCTGCAAACAATGGCCAGCACGGCTTCCTTTGTTGTACGTCTCGCAAAAGGTTAAATTAGTCGGACCGAGCGCCGCCCCACTAATTACATCTGTATGAATAATATAAGAGGCAGCTCACTTTGTACTTGGTTAAGGTTCTCTTGATAACGATGTGAGCTCTTGTATTTTTAGAAATACTATGAGATTTCGTGCGTTTAATAGTACATATTGTCATTTTTAATGAAAAAGGCCAAACTACGAATTGTAATCAATCTATACTGAATCGATATAATAGTTTGTAAGCAGCTTAGTATACAAATATCATTGTTGTTGTTTCGAAGAAGGGTGCGGTTGCCAGAGTATACTAAATAATAGACCACTATCTTAGTCCTCAGTAGTTGTAAGGCATCTACGTAATTATGTACCACATAATGTACTGTCTGAGGTTGAACATGGATGTTTATGGGTTGCAGAGACCACTTAACACCATGGTCTGTTGCTTGCATGCTCGTTTGCTTCTTATAGCATAATAAATAGCATTACAGTTCAGAATTACCTGATTTAAATTGACATATGCCCGATAAGTACGGTAACAGTTATCTTATCGTACTTATGCATTGCCACTTTGATCGAAAATAGAATAAGTTGTAAACTTGCTTTAAATGTGTTTTATTGAATGCATTTTAGGTTAAGAAACAAACTATGTTTGATATGAAAAAGTGTTTCTTCACTAAAGCTTCATTATCTGTACTTATAACCAAGTCTCCCTGCAAACAGTTTGCAGGCAAAGCGGATGTAATGATCGCTTCTCGTATTTTAATGAAATGAGGACGGTGCAGAGTTTCTTGTTGAAATTGTTTATCTTGATTTTATAAAATTGTTATTAAAATACGTATGAATATAAAGATTAAATTACGAAACGATTTTTTAATAGATAGTAGATTTTTCACACAACATAGGTAGGTACATTTAAGTGCTGATGTTTTGAAGCTTGCAATTAACGAAATATTTGGATGGATTAGATAAAGCACTTTTTATCATTTTTTTTAAATAAAAACCTATAAATGGCACTATTTTCAAAATTTTGAAACATCTAGCTGTGCTCACGTTTACATCGAGTTCCCTTCGCTGTTCTGTTACGTAATATTTAATGAAATAAAGATGATTATGCAGTATGACTCAAAAAGGCAAAAATTTAAATTAAATATAGTGCTCTACAAATAGTGCTTAGACCATGCAATGCAAAGACCCTTAGCTCCTTACCAAAAAATATAGTTATACTGATAAAAACGAAACGGAATATGTGTAAAAAAATAAAGAAATTTTGATATACATAGACCTACTTTAGTTTTTTGTATTTACATATTGTAGACTGCACTTGAAATTGTATTCAGAGAACAAATGTATAAAAGCAAATGTTAATCAAATTAGTATTAGGTGCTTATTACTGTGGTACTACGTTGATTGCTGATATGTAAAACGTCAGATTATGCACATTAATTTTTCAGTATCAGTTAAAATGGAATTTAGGGTTGTATCAACTTTAAAAGTATGTCTTTTGACAGCCCTTCGACAAGTGCTATATTGGCGCTACAGCAGAGTTGGACGAGGAGCGAGTGTTCTGTGGGCAGATGGCAGCAATATACCTCTTCGGAGAAGCTCTAACTACACATCAAATCTGCGCCATGCACCGCCTCGGACCCGGATATAAGGTATTATCTATCTAATTATATGTACATTCGAGAAGGTGCTGACCTTAGTATCTCTACATTTTATTAAAATTTACTCTCAAAATTAATGATTTGCGTTCTTGACTTTTAAACCGAACGCTAAATGATTATTATTAAACTAAATAGATATCGATATATAGAATCTATGGAGTTTCTTTTATCTATAGACTTTAAATAATTTCAGAAGTATATTATGTATTTAGCATTAATTTTACCTTTTTGTCATTATCATAAAAAAAATTAAATAATTATAAAGTGTACATGTTTGTTTCCTGCTAACCTGGACACAGAGTCAGTTCCGTTTCGACAACGAATGCAACATCAGTTTGCCGGAGAACCACAAAAGGGTGAGCGAGACGGCCGCTCCCAAGCTTGACGCTGACCTCCCACCTCCCCCCGACCCCGAAACTGATCCCCAAACTCCCGAACCAGATCAATTCCCTGAAACAGCTTCGCACGAAGATACTAAGGCGACAGATTCGAGAGAAGCTTGCGTAGTTCTAAAGGAGGACGCGACGCCGCGCGGGCGCCGAGTGGCGGACGAGGCGCGCGAAGTGGCCGCCGCGCATGCCTCGCTGCTCGTAGATATTGAAGCATGCAAGCGTGTAAGCATGCCGCGCCGCTCGCCCCTATACATAGTGTGAATGTTCGTTTGTCTAGCTTTAAATGTAGATGAACGGAAACCGATCGGTCGAACCAACTAAGACATTTATCAACGCGTTCTATCCAGGAGAATTGCACGGAGATTCCGTATATTGCAAGGTTGTAAATCGCTTCGTTCGCCTCAATATACGCAGTCGTATATCGCGTAAACCATACAGATGCTCCGTTTCTATGCGATTTGATTTACGCGAGTTCGGCTCGCAGCGATCGGTTTCCGTACTCCAGCACAATGGCGTTGTGTCGTAACACATTCATTTGTAATATCCATTTGCTATTGTCCGTGTGTGGTGCCAGGGTCAGTTCAGGTTCGACGCGGAGAGCCGTGTTCCCCTGCCGGCGGCGGAAGTGCGCGTCGACCGCTTCGGTGACCTCGTCCACGACCCGACACAAAATATACATGACGTAAGGCGATCGAATGCATCTATTGGGTCATTGAATGGTTCTTAAATCTTCAAATTAAACGTACTTCCTTTACAATATACGATCTGATATTTACTAGAAGGTGGTGTCAATATAATAAAACTTTTCATACTTACCGTAAGCACGTAATTATGCATGCATAGACCTATAATACATTTTTGGGTCAAGTAAATATTAAAGTTACTTAAATAATTAACTCACTATTTGAATAACTTTTCCATTTCGGGCACATTAAAACACAAAGGGCTCAAAAGACAACAAAAGGCAACTTAATTTCTTTGAAGTTAATCTTACTGAAGTCCGACGATTCTCGAGTAAATTGTTTTAAACGATCTGTCTCATTCAGACTCCGATCTCGAGATTGTTTCATCTAAGTATTGAACAAAAGCTTTTACTATAATTGCCTCATTTTTGTTGTTTACTTGGAAACTAGTTTAAATTACATACGTTATTTTGCATTACATAGATTTTTTGAAAATCCCGTTAAAACTGAAATAATTTGCTTTATATAGGTCGTAACAAAGATAAATTTGACTCATCGCTTGAAAACTAATTTGGTGAGTGAGGGTATTCTAGGGACCCATTTGTCTTGAAAGCGCTTACAAGCTTCTTTAAAACATCTCCACTCGCTGGGAAAGTAATTTATTGCTGCCGGATTGTACAAGTTTTAGAAACGTAAACTCGCAAATCGGTTGTAACTGGATGAATAATAACGGGTGTCCTCCAGGCGCTTCTTTAGGGCCATTGATTTCACCATAACATGAGTTGACGAGAAAATCAAGGAGTTCAAGTTTATTACATTCCATAACAAATTCATTTGCACATTAATAATTCTTTAAATGAAAGAGAAAAGTTAATTTGTAATAAAAGAATCTCTATTTAACTTACAAATTTTTCTTAATTTTCAGTAGCATAATATACTGTTATAGTAAAATTTTTACTTTAAATACGTTTCAAAACTAGTCAATAGATTCTTAGTCGAACCATTTTAACAAAAGTATATTTTCTTTTGTTAAATTCCATAAATTTTCTAAAGGCATTTCTAAAGGAAAAGTTAAAGCACTTTTTCGGTTTTCCTATATATTTATCTCTCTTATATATTTGCATAATCCACCTGGCAGCTTCTCTCTGCTCTTAAACGGCATCACATAGTATTTATACTGAGTACTACATTATAAAATATTTACTTCAAACAATGTACTACTCAAGTTAATGAACTCAAGAGGCATCTGAAATGTACACAATTATTTACCGATCCACTGTTGCTAGTTGAGTTGCTAGTAATCATATACATGTTATGTATACTGTTATATATAAAACAGTATATACATATGTTGAGCTTTTAGAAATACAAGGCCCGAGGACTCGGAGATCCCGCAGGAACACAATAAATTGAATCATAAAATCTACGCGGGCAAAGTCGCGCGTGTGTCCGTGAGTATCACCGTTATAAGCTACTCTTCAACCGAACACATCTCATCTCGTCCCAGCCTCCCAGCCTCGTTCCGGTGCGTTTGAGCGATGAATAATTACGACGCATCCGTTGAGACTAATGCTCCACCGCGGAAGTGCTTGTCTATGTTGCTTCCTCTGCCTACTCCATTGTTCCAGTTTAGAATTCTAAATGTGTCACGATGTTTCAACGTATATAAATATTGAGTTTTGTATTAGAAAGACAGGCTTTTCTTTAAACGCTTTTTGTAATAAGTTCAAAAAGTGTTTTAGTATCATTATGTACCTAAGTACGTTTCGTGCTAGGTATGTTTTGGCGAGGATGTGTTGTATACGTTTGTACGCCAATATATATTAGGAACGAGAGGTAAAGCAAAGGACTTGTTCTTATCGAGGCAAGCGTGCGACTGTTTATTTAAACGAACATTACATCGATCAGTGGCAAGTACATTTGTATGTATGTGCGTACGGCACATATGTATTTAGAAAAATTTGATCCGAAAGTATCACAAGCGTAATGTCTTCAAAAGAGTATGTGTTTTATTTTCTTTTAAGGTCGTCCTTTGAAGCTATTACACATTTGTGAGCTGTTATGAATAGGAATTTTGGCAACATACATAAGTCGGGTTTTGCATCTATATTAAATAAATTTGATACACACGTGAATAATAAAATTAGTAAGAATGATTCCCGCTTGACCTACTTCTTCAACTCGATAACAATAAAAGTAATAGTTAAGCGTTTCAACAGGATATCAAATATTTTGCTGTTATTTGTTAAAGTAAATTATTTTCTTATTTGTTAACATTAACATTTCTAATTTGTTTAAATACTAACATACAGTACAGCAGATCGCGTTGCCAGACTTGAAGGGCTCTTTTAATGACTACATTAAAAGAGGCCTACGAAGGCCAAAGGGAATTCTAATAATATTACCCCAATAATAAAAATAGTGAACAAATCCAAATAACGTAGCTTGAGTGATATTCTTAGCGACGTTAGCATAAAAAATGTCTATCTTTCCTCTCTTAATCTCGTACACGCTCCCCCAAAGGACGTGCCCTGATTGAAGCCTCGGAGACAGTTAAAATATTCACTCGGGCCTGCGAAAAAATCCGATGAAATTTGCGGCACCAACAGAACAAGACTTAAATATTTACTTTATCAATTCTTTGTTTCCCTAGTCTAATTCATTGTGTCCGTCGCATTTACATCTAACCATAAAAAGCAGGTCCCGCAACTTGAATTGCGATCACAAATCAGTATCTTGTAAAAAATTATAAATTTAAGACGAAGAAGATCTGCAATTTATTGTATAAGACTGACAAATGATATAATTAAAAAGAGTTATTCAGAATTATTAGTTAGAACTACAATAGTATTTTAAATATTATTGACAGTTTAAGAAAAAAAACGATTAATATGTACCAGAATACAGTCAAAAAATATATCAAAACATTTAACGCGCCTGTACTGTTGTCGTTACTCGTACATTGGATGAAAATAATTTTTCTGTAGATATAGGTTTTTATGATGTTACTATGATGAAGTACAATAGACGAGCGACAACTATCATTCGCGCAAGTACATATATTCAACTGGCAGATACTACTTCTTATTAAGGCAATCAGACTATGAGGAACATATACATATATGTCGCTTGTTATTTTCTATTCCTTTTTCTATTTACAATAACGACTCCTAGATTTCTGAAACGAGTTGTTAAAAATACATATCTACGTCTTCACTCTACTTTTTGTACTGTTTTGATTCTACCATCAGTAATAAAAATGAATCTGAAGATGAGCAAGTCCTTAAAAAATAAATATTGTTTCTTTTGATGTAATATTTACATTACTCCCAACTCGTTTTGAATTCATTCCCTCTGTCTGTCTGTCATTGGATTTATAAATTTTCGTATTCCTGCTCCACCTCGCGCTGATACAGCTTGACGGGTGCCATCGCTACCTACTTTATTAGTGAGAGGATCCAAGCGTCAACTATATTGAGTTATGTTAATGGATTTAAATATCTTTTTCTATTATTTTATCGTTATGTTCATTCGTGGAATTATTCGCCTCATGTCACGTAAGTCAAGTAAGTTCACGATCCGTCAACATCCTACTATTGATGTCGATGGGAAAAAGTGATACTCTTAATTTGTCATCTTCATCCCATCTTTTTTTATTTTGTTGGATTTCGTATTTATCTTTAAGTAAGTATCTGTAAGTGTTCTTTAAGGGAACGTTCGGTAATATTATTAATTGAAGTGAACATTTAACTCAAAACATGTAGATTGGAAAAAAATATAGTACAATTTTTACGTCGACCACTTTAAGCGGTTTAAGCTTATATTTAAAACAATTTTATAATTTTGGCATTGTCATCAAAATTGGGCTGAAAAATTAAAACAATTTTTACAGAATTTTGAAGCACCAAAACGGTTTATAACTACAAATACCAGGGTTAAATAAAGTTAAAGAGCTTATTTAGATAAACCGAGGGTAACGGAGTGCACTCGCTCTTTAGCTAAAAGGCTCCTTTGTACACTTTGCGGGTTAACCGTCTGGCGCGACCTGAAAAATGTAGGTCTTGGACGAGAGCATGTGAAATATATTACATGCCGGTAGAATGGGTGCACTGGGATATATTGTAAAGAACAGTAAATTACCAGCGAGATGAGATCAATTGGAAGTTTTTCTTATAATAAAAAAACCGAAGAATGCATATATAGCGTACATAGAAGGACCGTACCTCGTAGCAAAGAATTCAACTCTATTTATAACTATATTTCTTATTATAAGTTGTTACTTACTTCTGTTCCACTACTAATTCCTAAGTGCTTCTTTGAATTATTTGTCAATATTTCGTAATTTTTTTTAATTCATAAACATTCAAACCATGCGTATGGATCTCCTATAAAAAGGTGTTGCTAATTATCTTGTGTCTAATTACACTTTGATAGAATGTAAAAACATTTTTTATAACGTAAGGTAATATTTTAAAACCTTTTCAGAAAATGTAAATCGCTTATTCGCTCGGAACAGCTCACCTTGCCAGCGACCGCTAGCCGCCACTTCTACAGTTTTGTTCAAAGTGAATAAAAACTACCTTTTTGCTCGATAGACTTCGAAACCCAGATTGTTCAGATATACGAGTAGGTAGGTTTTTAAAAGGGATTACATGCGCTTCAAAAACCCGTATTGAAATTGAAGTGAAAATACAAGAGGAACATTTGTTATTCGAAAAACGTTTGTTTTGAAACTTTTAATCTGTTAAAAGCTTTGCGTTTACGTTAGTAATACATAAATAAATAATGCTTTAAATAGAGTTTATTACAAGTGTTTTTAATTAAACGCAGTTATTATTGCATAAAATACATGAATGCATGCATGAATGGGTTTCATGAATGTACATCGCAAACATGACTAAAGTGAGCAGTGTTTCACCGCGATAGCCGATATTCAATCACGTACATGTTTTAAACCCACATGTATGAATGTCGCACGTTCGTTGATTGGACACACCGTAAATATGCAGTATCGTAATCAGAACACACGCGTATATCTCGTCATAGACGCAGAATATCAATTGCGTTTCAAGTTACAGCACTTGAAATGCACAAATTTTAATGTTTAAAGAGACGTTTAGTAGATCGAATTACACTTATTACGTAATACTTGAAATGAATATTCTTAATTTAAAAAAAAAATTATGTATTGAATAGGAAAATTAAGAATTGGAAAGAATTTTTTATGGCCGGTACATATCTGTGTTTAGTATTTTATATTCACAAGATATGAATATAAAATATTAAAAACAGTTATATACCTGTCATAAACAATTCTTTCGCCGTTGTCACTGTTAGCTGAATAAGCTCTACAAATGATAAAGGTTTTCCTTCCAACTAGGATTAGACTACCACTTCAGTTCCACCTTTCACTTTGAGGTTCACAACTTTTATCATTACATCTTGCTTTTCATTTTTCTGAGCGACTTTAAGCATGTCGCTTGTATAGCTGATCAGGCGAAATTTATATTTGTTAAGGTAGTACTTATCAGGTAGGCTTTTAGGGAGCCGGCCTATTTGCACAGAGGTTGTATTATTGTGTAGAGTGGCTCAATTGTCCGTTACAAGGTTGCAGCGATGACTTACAGGTTGGTTTTCTAAACAATGTTTACCTGAAATTAAGGAAATAGAACTAATGCTAGTAGAACCAAATTAATGTTTTTATATTTTTATACTTTATATAATTTGGTATACCATTCTCTAAAGATATTTTTTTGCTTAATAATTTGAGGGTTACTTTAAATTTAATACAAGATTTTTAAATCAAGTAGCTATGTGCTTAGCTTATGAGTATGCCATCTCAATTCCATAGATTTATCTTTGTTGTTACCGTAAAAACTTGATAAAGAAGAAAATGTTTTTATGGTGATAATAGTAATGAGACTGCGTAGTGACAATTTAATTACCTTTTGCATGCTTTATTCGTAAAGTAAAGTATATACATACAACATAGTGCTCCTAGCTTTAAGTTTATTTCATTTTTATAAAATGTATACCATTTAGGTATTATTTAGACATCCTACAGACATCCATTACTAGCCACGATAATATTACAAATATGTATGTGAAGGTTCATAGTACACTACAATGTTTTGCAATCCAATAGTTAAAGTGTGCGATGTGTACTCCACGTTACTATCTCATAAGTAATTATGCTGCTTGTTTTCATACCTCGTAATTGGATCGTACAGGATGAGATGAGATAAAGTTACGTTCAACTGTATACGACGCCAAAGCTGTACGAACTGATAATGTGCTTTTACGTCGAGTCCTAATTGAAACAAATGCTCTTGAGAACTAGTAGTAGTGTTTTGTTGAGTCGATAATTGAAATGGTTTGTTCTAGATTTTTTAAAGTATTAAAAGATAATGCTATGAAATAGCGCTTGTTTCGTAGTAGGCCGTAGCTAAAGTATTATATATGTCGCAGTAAACTTTGTTCAGCTTTTAAGCGGTAGAAAAGTTAATTGTTAACAGCCTAATGAAATTGGTATCATATTAGAATTGTTAAAAAATAAGTGTGATAATTTTAGGGTGATTTTGTAACGCGAAACGCTAAATACCTACACAATGAAAACCGCTTTTAATAGTATTTTAATTGTTGTCTGTGTCCAAACATGCCCATATTTATAGGCTCAGTGAATTAATAGTATTTGTCATAATTAAAAGGACTTGTATGGTTAACCGCAAAATTAACAGCTATGAATGGAATCTCATTTCGCTGTGGGGAGTGGTTTGCATTGTGCTTCACTTGTGTTAAATTTTTTTTACAAATAATTTATTTTAACAGTTGATGGTGTTCTGGTATTGTAGATTTTATTTTATTACATGTGTCTTAAATTGTATCACTTCATTTTAACTTTGACATTTCAAGTTTAATAAATAAAACTTTTTCTATTCTTGTGTTAAAAAATTGTCTATTTTTAACAGTAATCGGTTTATACAATTTTTTTACAAAAACTAAATATAACTAACTACTCTATAACATTTTATAAGCTACATTTTAATTTTCTCTGCCTTATTCAAATACAGGTGCTTTACGACGGCAAACTATCGTCCGCAATAGTGTTTATGTACAACCCGGTGGCGACAGATGGCCAACTGTGCCTACAGTCGGCGCCTAAAGGGAACGTGTCGTACTTTGTTCACACACCCCACGCGCTAATGCTACAGGTAAGCCCCCTTTGGTTTGTGAGCGCCTGGTACTTGCAGTGAGCAGTAAAAGGGTTAATTTGAGTAAAGCAAGGGTTCGATAATTACAGTAGCAATTACGCAAGAGAGAGATAGAAGCTAAAAAGGGCAACATACTTTTTCCTTTTCTTTATTGTTTGTGTTATCACGCCTAGCCTTATTTGTTACTTGATACGAGTCGGATCATTCTTAAGTGAACAGATGTTATAGAAAGAGAGATGCGTATCGTTTTATCTCCCTTTTATACAGTGTTTTTACGATCATTCGTCTCGTTCTACATACTTTTTACGAAGGAGTTCATTCAATTCATTCAGGGACGGTGGCATACAGGATCCGTCCCTTCATCAGAGTCGTGTGCATCGCTTTATTTTATGGGGTCTTAGTACGCCCAGTAAGCCAAGAAAGGGTTAACTTTCGATTTTTGTTGTTTTGAATTTCGATTTGATTTTTAAAAACTGTATTTAATATAAATAAATATACATGGAGTGATTATAAAGTATTTACTTACTTATTTGCCGGACCCGCTTATTTATTACTCCGAGATATTTTCGTAAGCACTTTTTTTTGTTTAAAGTTCTTCATTAGTATTGTAATAGAAGTTCTATTATGAACGTACCCCTTTTTTAGTTAGTTTTTTGCGATTTTCTTATTCTTACAATAATTTGTGCAGCTCCAGAAGCTGTTTTCTTTTCTATCAGATATTCGAATTTAAAATGGTATCTGAACTAATAGAAAAATCTTTTTTTTTCTTTTTTAAAGTATTGTAAAAAGTCCTTGCACCTAGGTATTTTCCGAGTTGTGTTTCCTAATAGAGGTTTAATGTTTCTCTGCGTTCCTTGTTTTCTCTAATTAAATTCCCTGCGAGGCAGCATTTCTTTAAGACAGTCGCTTTAATTACTAACGGTCACATTGTCCCACTTAATTCTATTAGTTTTTTATACGTCATTAGGTCAGCCAAGTTTTAATATCTTTCGGTATTTGATCAAGAATCTGTTAAGACGATAACTGCAACAGAATAATTTCTAAGTCCCATTTTGCAAGGTTACTTGGCGCTTCGCTTAGTGGTCTTACTTAAATTTAACTTCAAAGTATTTCAGTACATATTATGTTTTTTCAACAGGAAGTTAAAGCGGTCGTGACCCACTCAATCCACAGCGCTCTCAACTCTATCGGCGGAGTGCAGGTGTTGTTCCCACTGTTCGCCCAGCTCGATCTGCCGCACGACGCGCCCGCTACTGATCCCAAACGCGACCCCATGCTGTGGTATGTTCTCCTGATACCATTATTGTAACTGAGCCGATTGATTTTAATAGCTAGGTGGCAATAGAATAGTGAAAGATGTTGGAATGGTGTTATTTAAAGCTGAATTTGTTACTTTTTAATCGTTGTAAAGTCCTTCAAAAAAAACTTAAAACAAATTCACGATTATGAACTTAAAACATATCTATTGAAAGTATTCCGCCAAGAAAATGAAATCCAAAGTACACAAAGGAACACTGGGAAATCCTAACTACATAGTTAGTTGATATCAAAATGTTTTATTAAATTGCACTGGGAAACACGAGTGAGCCCCTATTAGCCAAGTTCGTATGTGTTCGTATCATATGAAAACCCTGTTAGCTAAACTGGATTCGTACCAAACCGCAGCTCTGTGCAAGCTCAGTTACGAATTTCCAAACTATATCAGCTACACACCGAGCAGAGATATATGAAGTGCTCCTTGAGCCGACTCCTCTAAGCGTTCATTAATATGCCAAGTGGGTTCGGTAACGTTACTCGGCTAAATGTACTTTCTGTGTCGGTCTATAATCGCCGAAGGAGTTAAACCGACATTTTGAGACGGTCGGTTAATAGCGGCGATGAACTAACTCCTGACAACTCCTAATTGCCCGTTGTCGACTCGGGATAGCGACTAAATTTATGAAGCTATTTGGTGGCGACACTTGCGCGATTTATTGTGTACAGATTTCCTAATTTACATAGTTTTAGTAATAATGTAATTGTAATTCGATTTTTAAACTGTTTTGAATGTTTTAAAAACTGCATGCCAACCATACAAAGCAAAAATTGAATGATAGATTACAAGACACTAACAGGAGTAGTTTTAAATAAGATAAAGTATGTTACAAACAATAAATATAACATTTTACAATGAAATGAGTCATCCTCATATAAGGATCGAGCTTTGAGGCGTTTTAGCGTAGTTTAATTTCCGCTCTATCGGCACGGAGGTGTACTCGAATTATCCATAACATTTTACGAATTGTATGAATCACAAGTTGCTCTAACTTTAATATTAATAATCTTTAATAATCATTGTTTACTTAACTTACTTGTGTTTTATTTTGTGGAATAATTTGAAACCTTTATATACGAGACCGGCTCGCACCTGACTATTGTTTTAGTGTGATATTTTGTTTACATAACAAATTATATACCCAGATTAGAAAAATGGAGCGAATAAAGGATTGGCCTTCAGTCCCAAAGGTGTCATTGTGTTAAGCTGTCGAGTATTGACGTGGACCTCCGTCAAGCTGTAAAGCGGACGTGGTTAGTCGGGGTGTATGGATCAGGCGGATAGCATAGTCAAATATTAAGTGCGCTTAATGGATATTCCATTAAAACGTTTTTTCTGTGGCCATAATGTTAACATTTTTAGCAGGATATGTTTGTCCTGCAACTTAGATTTATTTTGTTGAGAACTATAACTAAAATTCATTAATAGAAGATTTTGTCCGAAAAAATGAAATCATGATCACCAGGTTCATTATAAAATTTAATTTTAGATTTATTTTTATTAAAAACTAACGAAAATATTTCAATTTAGTAACTTTTAAAAATCGTTTAACGATGTTGTCTTTCTTTTATAAACTCCGCTCTATATTATCTAAAATGTTCTATGACTAATCAAAAACTGTTTCGCTCCACTCTTTGACTTTGGCAGCAAGGTCTTCCCCTTGCCCTTCTAATTTCAATCTCAATCCGCTCATTAGCACCACCAAGTGGCGACTAGTACCTATCAACAATTTTAATAATTTACCACACTTTATTTTAAATATAAACACTATATGAGCCGCATAGTTTATCAAAGGGATCAAATAGGAAGTACGTGTTGTCCCTAAAGTGTCATCTGTTGAAGGCTGACAGCGTTATTGTAAATAGACATGATATAAACACGGTGGAGGTGATTTGTGGTCTAATTTATGCGGGAGAGAAAGGGCGACGAAACGACTTAGAAAGACGATTATGTGGAATACTCGTGGCTTAGCAGAGCGTATCTAATAAAGGTCTCGATGATAATTAAATAAAAATATCTTGGGACAACTCACACACGGCCTCCTGATCCCAAACTAGGCAGAGCCTGTTCTACGGTAACCTGACAACTGATAAACATATATAAATATTTTTTTTTACAAGACACAGAACAAGTATTCATGCTCATCACACAAACATTTGTTCTGGGTGAGGATCGAATCTAAATACGACCTCTCGTTTTGCAGTTAGGTTCGCTAACCAATAGACCACGAGGCCGGTCATAGTATTCTCAGATAAATAATACCCATACACCTAAAAGTAGTCTTAGCTATAAGTAGCATAAAGGTCGTAACTTCGGTATCTTCTGTACATATTTAAATCTATTTCTAAATCTTTCAGAATAGAAAACTAGCCAAGTTGGAGTCTAACTTGGATACGACGTGTTCTGTAATATTCACTAATATAAGAACATAATATTAACATAATTCTTAGGTGAACAACAAACCATACTAGAGGATAAATGATTCATAAATTTTTTAAGGCTTTTAAATTGTGATGCGCGATTTCAACTCACTATTGTCCGGTATTTACTATTATTGTATTTATTATATATTGTACTGTTTAATACATCTTATGTATCATCATTAACTCTCTCGTTTAAGAAGAAACAGAATGAAGTTTAAAAACGCAAATCTTCTTATTTTTATTATTTTTTTGTATTAGCGGACATAGTGCATTTACAAATTTTCCGTGATTTACCGATTACGAGTCCATAGATATAGCCTGTGACAGACGGACGGTCAGGCTGCTGTTAGTTTAGTAATAGGGTTTCATATTAATCACTCGGTTACCGAATCCTAAAAAGTTGGTAGCAGCATTCAGCGGTCCACTTTTCAACTCCGTGGGAAAACTTTCGGCTTGATATCCGTTTAATCCACGGTTAGTTTGTGCAAAACTCCATCTGTTAATTAACGTAGTTTGCTTGCTACGTGCACGAGGAATTACACTAAAAAGCGCTATTCATTAGTTGAAACATCGCTACAGGAAAAACTTAACGTACGAGTATATGAAATGCAGAAACTAATCTATTATCGTGTATGTACCTGCGCTGACAATCGTACATCAATCAACATAGTGAGGATGCCTCCGAAACTAGGCCTCAACCGCATCAAAGGCCCAGTCGGACCCTGATTAGGAATACGTTACACTGAATAAATAATGATAGCGGTACCAGGGTCGCATAAGGGGAAGCGGAATCATCTCTTCTGATCTGTATCGATCGTTCATTCTCAATCGACAAAATGTAATTTGGCTGTAAATCATGTATGTAGTAGGTAACTCGTAAACTACAGACGTCACGGCAAATTGGATGACTAATCCGGAACGCTTAACGTAATCCGACTAGGCAAACATGAAACGAACGCGTATAGTGTACCCGTGCTCCCCATGGTGAGCGATTTGCCGATAACCCACTTACTCGGTAATGAATAATGACTCTAATGATACTCGGGAAGGGATTGTCGCAATGAAAGACGGTGATGAATGGGCGAATATTATAATAATATAATTGAAGTTAGGAGGCTACAACATAATGAAGAGCTATTTAGCTTTCGCTTCCAAAATTGGGTACCCAATTTATCATTGCAAAGTATTCACCCAACCGTAGTTGGGAAAATAAAAATACGTACGTAGGTACTATTTTGTTCTCAAAGACGTTACATTTGTCATACTACAGAGAAAAAGAAACTCGCTTCTTTTTGTAATATTATTATAGTCAACATCTAATACTAATTATAAGAGATATTTACAACCCTTTTGGGAGTAACAGGCAAAATTTTGTATGGTGTTTAGGTAGGTCTTTTTGAACTTAGCAACACGAAAATTGACATTCAATTATTTGTGAAAAAAAATACTTTTTCGATTTTTTCCAAAATGCAACATTTTAAAGAGTAAAACGAGGAGTGAAAGTTTGTATGGGGTGTAGGTAATTTTTAAAGTTAGGAACAAGAATTTCCTATAATTCATCAACACCAAAAATGTATGTAATTGTTTGATGCTACTCTAAAATAATGGCTAAATGATTGCGCTAAATGACGTAAAACTGTATTCTATTTGATGACAAATATATTAACTGTCTTCACTCTTTTACAGTTCAAAACTTCTGGGTTTCGTATGCTCACTAGTTGAGTCTTGCAGCACGGTACAACAGCACATCCTG